>CP135541.1:7685761-7698744 GCA_032402905.1 Khaya senegalensis
TGAGAGGGTGAAAGATTTTCAATTACACGAGAGAGTGCAGGACACCGAGCCCAAGATTGAAAATCGTGGGTGCGTGGTTGATCTTCTTTGTAAGGTTATTTTTATTATTATTGAAAAAAAAAAAAAAAAAGAGGAACATATTTTATTATTTTTTGATTAATTAATTAATTAATTTTATAAAATATAAAATTATTTTAATTATTTTATTAAAAAATTAAAGTTAACAATTTTATTATTAAAAATATTATTTATTAATTTTTTTAAAAAATATATTTACATATAATTTTATCTAATTTCGAAGATGACATGTAAAAATACCCATATTCATTCACGGCGGCTTTCATTTGTGTCCATTTGTGGGTCACTGTTTAAATAGGCCATAATTTTATTTCTAGCCACACACACCCCCACACCACTCCCCCCGCCCCACCCCTTTTTTTTTTTTGGTGGATTTGGGATATGGACAACAATGGCGGCTACTCCTGTTACTGCTCTACCTAAAATAAAATATTTGTAAAATGAACTCAAATTCTTGATGATAATGTACTGTTTGACTATAACATTTGATGTCACATATTGATGGTGCCTAAATGTAAGAGAAGAATTTAATTTTTTTATTTTTTTTACATTGATCTTTAAAATTTTTTAAAAAATAAAATAATTTTAAATATAATTTTTATTTAAAATAACAAAATTTAACAAAATTCAAGCTTTATTTCATTTACTGTAAATTTAAAAATAGCAATCGATTATTTAATTTTAACATGTTTATAAGGGTAAGACTATACGGTACATTTAAATGCACTCTAATTCTACTCTTTTATCTATAATCTTTAATTCTTTTATTGTAAATTTAAATTTTTTATTGTATTTTTATAAGTTAAGAATTGTAATAAAAAGTTAAAAATTATAACAAAAGAGGTAAAAAATTACAACAAAAAAAAACGAAATAAAGTGTAAATATGCATAATACATATGAATGTACTATAACATAATCATATTTATAATTCATAGTCATGCACATATAAAATCAGTCCACATAACATTGTAATATTTTACGTCAAATATAAATTTATTTTAGTAAAAAATATCATTTACTTTTAAAATGTACTTGTACATATGATACAATAATTTAATATTTTTATTAATAATATTGAATTACTAAATTGTATCCTAACATTAATCTTTAAAGAAAAATAAATCATATGGTAGCATTACATAATAATATTGCTCCTTACAAAGTCATTTATATTATATGTTTGATCAAGTATTAAAACAACAATTTCTTTTCAATCCTAAATAGGAGATAATTCAAATGCTCTCTTTGGTAGGCTTTGTATTTTACACTGAATAAATGACATTCATTACTAGTCTTAAAGTTGAAGTAAACCATGTCATTTTTTTGTTGCATGTTCAATTTTCAAACTTGTTTTTGATAAATATAATACAAGTACAAACTAAACTCTTACTCTTCTTTTTCTTTCTTTCTTTTTTTTTTTTTTTCTAATGTGAAATTAAAAAACTAAAAGAAATTTAAAAGACAAATCATCTTATTTGAGAAATTATAAAATAAATAAAATAAGAAAAAGTAGAGGGAGTAGTTTATAGTGATGGTAATATGGCATTTTGGTTGTCATCGCTTCCATGTGTCCCAGCTTTTGGGTTAAAGCAAAACTGAGAATTTGAGGTTTTGTTCCTTTGGAATTTGGAAACCTGTTTCTGGGTTCTTTAATTCAGTGGATTTCTGATTTGGGTCGGCGATTGTTTTTTTTTTAGCTCAAAAGCTTGGTATTCAAGGTTGTTTTAGTTTTACTGTTGTTAATAATCTGTGAAATAGGGATTTCAGTTTTGATTGTGTTGTTTCTGTAGAACAAGAGCTGTGATCTCTGCGGAAATGGGTAAAAATTGGTTCTTGAATTAGAGACTTGAAATTGCTACCACAGGGAATCAGAATTGTAACTCAAAGAAATTGATATTGTTGAGATTTGAGTCTGAGTGAAGTTTCATGGTTGATAAGGGGGAAGGGAAGTGATTTGTGAGTTTTGAAATTCAAGATTTGAGATTCCTGTTTTCTGTGTGCCAAGGACTAGGATTCTTAGGGGAAGTGATTTTTGGTGAGAGTGTTGAGTATTAGTTCAAGTTGTGTGCTGATAATGGAGAAACAAAGCAGTTTTAAAGCACCGATGATGGAGAAACAGCGAAGTATTCGTGGCGTAACATTTGAGAAACAGCCGAGTATATGCCGCGCAACGGAAAAACAGCAGAGTTTTCGTGGGGTGACTATCGATAAGCAGCCGAGTGCTCATGGAGTGATGGAGAAACAAAAGAGTTTTCGTGGTTTTATGGAGAAACAGAAGAGTTTTCGTATGGTGATGGAGAGACAGCTGAGTTTTATAGGTGGGAGTGAGAGGAAGAAGAGTAAGGAATCACCTGGAAAAAGAGGTGACTTGCAGCTCCATTTGGCTGCTCGGGCTGGGAATTTGAGTAGAGTTAAGGAGATTCTGCAGAACTGTGATTCTAAGGAGTTGTTGTCGAAGCAAAATCAAGAAGGGGAGACTCCGCTTTATGTGGCTGCAGAAAATGGGCATGCTTTGATAGTTGGAGAGATGTTGAAACATATGGACCTCGAAACTGCATCTATCGCAGCGAGGAACGGATATGATCCGTTTCACGTGGCAGCGAAGCAGGGTCATCTTGGTAAGTTTTCAATCTGCTTTTGCATTTTGGTTGTGGGTAATACTGCTAATGTTAATATTAATGCTCATGGAAATAATAAATTGTTGATAGCAACTCTAAACAAATTTTTATTGAGTAAAATGACATCCATGGTTGTTTGTGGAATTCCATTTGCTGTGATTAAGTCTGGGATTGCGTTAACTTTATTCATCTCGTCTTGTTGAAATTCTATTATAAAAATATAGCTTTCCACATTACAATGACAGAAACCTGTAGTTTCATACAAGAGTTTCAGCTCCTTCCTGATTCTTTATTTATCAAAAGGTTTATACGTTCTCTTTATTTTATCCTTTATTCTTCAGTTTTGGTTATTTTCTTGGTGGCATTTAGATGACACTTGAAAATCATTGTCCAGTTTTTGTGTTTCGTAGATTTAGGCGCTCAAATTCATAATTTACATTAAATTTTTTGCTGAGAAGATTTGGGATCCTGTGGTCATTACAACAATTTGGTATAAAAGAACAAATGAACAAATAATATCATCTTTCAAATTCAAACTATGCTTTTCTGATCCCCATATTTTGATTGCAAATGCCATGGACTTTGAAAATGGCTACAATTGTGTGCGAACATGCAATCATATGCCTGTGCTTTGTTCTTCTACTTCATTCTTCCTATGAGTTTCATTTCATGATAATGCTGAAACCGTTTACCATAGTGATTAATTGAAGCCGTCAATTAAACCTTTAAGGTTGTCTAGTTTGCTTTTTTCTCTTTAATAATCAGTTTCATTGATTGGTGATACCGCTGCTTTATATGCTGTTTCTCTTATAATTCATCTCTTTTTTTTTTTTTTTTTGTTTATGGTTTTCTTTTTTTAATCTCTTGTCATAATTTTCATTTTAAGTTCTGAACAAAATAAATATTGCAGAGGTATTGAAGGAACTTTTGTGCGAATTCCCCAACTTGGTTATGACCACAGACTTATCCTGTACAACTGCCTTACACACAGCTGCTGCTCAGGGACACATCAATGTAGTCAATTTCCTTCTAGAAACTGACTCAAACCTTGCTAAGATAGCCAGGAACAATGGTAAGACTGTGCTCCATTCAGCAGCAAGGATGGGTCACTTGGAAGTGGTGAAATCTCTAGTAAGCAAGGATCCAAGTACAGGTTTCAGGACTGACAAAAAAGGCCAAGCTGCACTGCACATGGCTGTAAAAGGGCAAAATGAGGAGATTGTGCTGGAATTAATTAGACCTGACCCCACAGTTTTGAAATTGGAAGATAATAAGGGAAATACGGCTTTGCATATTGCCACAAAAAAGGGCCGTATTCAGGTGCTTCCTTTTATCTTTATCTTTCAAGAATGTTCCTTTAATAGACATATGTAGTAATATTTTTGATAAATTAATTAGTGTGCAATATATGTTCTGTAGTTCACGCCAATTACCATCTGTACTAAATTTGACTTCTACTGGGTGCAGATGGTACGTTGCTTGTTATCAGTTGAGGGTATTGATGTCAATTCATTAAACAAGGCTGGAGAGAGCCCACTTGACATTGCAGAGAAGCTTGGGAATGCAGAAATTGTTTCCATACTGAAGGAAGCAGGAGCCATCCATTCAAAAGACCACGGAAAGCCTCCAAATGCAGCAAAGCAACTTAAGCAGACTGTTAGCGACATAAAACATGGTGTGCAGTCACAACTCCAACAGTCCCGTCAAACTGGCGTCAAAGTTCAGAAAATTGCAAAGAAAATGAAGAAGCTCCACATTAGTGGACTCAACAATGCTATAAACAATGCAACTATTGTTGCTGTTCTCATTGCTTCTGTTGCTTTTGCTGCCATCTACAGTGTGCCTGGACAATATGTTGAGGAAAAAACAGATGGGTTTTCCGTTGGGGAAGCTCACATATCGAAAAATGCAGCTTTCATGCTCTTCTTTCTGTTTGATAGTTTGGCATTATTCATCTCCCTGGCTGTTGTTGTAGTTCAGACATCTGTGGTCGTGATTGAAGAAAAGGCAAAGAGGCAGCTTGTATTTGTGATCAATAAGCTCATGTGGCTAGCTTGCCTCTTCATTTCAGTTGCTTTCATTTCTTTAACTTATGTGGTAGTGGGCAAGCATTCCAGTTGGCTTGCTGTTTCCACAACAGTAATTGGTAGTTCTATAATGCTCACCACAATTGGTTCTATGTGCTATTGTGTCATTTTGCATAGGATGGAGGCGAAAAAATTGAGAGCAGACAGTCGGTCTCGTTCTTTCTCGGTGTCTGTTGTTTCAGATCCAGAGATTTTGAACACTGAATACAAGAAGAGAATGTATGCACTTTAAGACCATTAGAAGTGGGATAAAAACAAGGACACGGTGCTGTGTCCTTCCTCTGCTTATAATGTGATGTAGCTATTAGTATCACCTACTCTAGCCACTATGGTGTCTTCTCTAAGGCAAATGATGGGATTAAACTGGGTGTTTGGCTTTAGCAAGTAGAGGAGAAGGGATTGAGGCCGGCATTTATGTATTCATCACTTGATATGCACTGTCATTCAGAATTCTACTTGAAGTTGGTAACCCGGTTTCCTTCTCACTTTGTGTTAAATTAGCATTGCACTGGAATCAGAATTTGGATATGAATTCAGAGGCCAGTCGCAGATTTGGTTGAGGCTCAATTGCTGGCAAAAGTGGTCAATTTCTGTCTATTGAATTGTCTGCATTCGAGTCATACCATAATTCATATTTTGTTGACATGTTGTAATGATATATGATGTCCATATTAGAATAGTTTTCCCTTCCTGGGATGTTCTGTTCATTGCTCTTGGTTCCATTTCACTGTAACATCTGCCTAACAATATTGCTTTGCTATGACTAGAGGTGTTAAATGGCTACAATCACTAGTCTGCATGAAATATAGTGAGCTACGTGGCACGAGAGTGAATCTAAATTTTAAGATACGAAAACTCAATGGTCTAGCAAATGAGTCAATTGAGTGGATCTTGTAAAAATTAAGTATAGCAGGAGTTCAATGTGAAACATAAATGGACTAAAAATATTATGGGTCAGACGATAGGAGACAACCAGTGTCTTTAATGACAGTGGCCGGGAGGCTTGTTGACGCAATGTTTAACAGAAACAGCACCAAAAAATGGGGATGGATTTCTGATGGTATAATTAGTCATGGTTGGGATTAATCCCTCTGAGAGTTTATTAACGTAAAATAGCAGGAGATGCAAAATGAAAAACACCAAATTCTTTCCTCTATCTGCTTAGAAAGATAACACTTTTGTGAGCTTGAAACACACATATTTACCTCATATATATATATAAGAAAGAAAGGAAAACCAGCTTATTCCTGCTACCTGCTACTTTGTATTACAAGTTTACAACCCTTAAGATTCCGAATTCAAGTTGAATCAGAAGTGGTGAACAAGTTGATTCTCCAGGGCTATGATTTTGTGTCCAGCGGCAACAATGCCCCACGAATATTTACATCAGAACTCTGGCTAGAGTTGATAATGCCTGCCTTGTACTATCAGCCTTCATTCTAGCCATGAAAACTCCGGTGGTGGTCATCTGAGGCGTCTGAAGAACTGCTGAGTTGCCGGAGATCAGACCTGTGAGCTGAACCTCCTTGGTGTTTCCTTGAACCGTTGGATTTTGAGCCTATGCGGCATGTCCTGACTGAGAAGCAGTGCCGAACGCGAATTTGCTGCCTTCTTGTTTCAGTTGAGCAACTACCTTGGATTAACACTGCCAAGTTTACTTCCTTATCTCTGGTGTCTTCACACCACCACGTTTGTGGTATTCCATCAACAAACTCTTCTAGAGTGTGAAATTCTTCATGATGTACAGAAACGTCTACATGATTTTCAGGTTTGATTACGCCTGTGGCTGGATTGACCTGAAATGGACATAATACAAGCAGATCACTTGGTGTTTTCCAATTATTTGAACTGCAGTGCTTTCAAAGTTTTAAGTAGAAGTAAAGCGGTACTTAACATAGGCTTAATCAAGATGTGGTCCAGATTAGAGTCTTCCAATCAGGGCAGAGGAGTATAAACCTCAAGTTTGACATAGAATAGGAATCACTTCTAATCTAGAAATGAAGAGATAGTACCTCAAGCCATCTGGGGAAGCCGAAAGAGCCCCTTAAACGACAATCAGCTGTATCCTCGTCATCCTTGACTGTAGATTGACCTTCACAAATGATTTTAAATATGGCTTTGTCCTTTGAACTTCTGTTCGTGATCCTAAGAATGCAAGTATCCTGGTTTTGAAGGACTATGTTTTCAGTGCTCACAGTAGTTTCTGGAACATTGTGAAAATCATCATTCGCAGACAAGATTGAATTTCCATTAGATCTCAGAATTTCCCCAAATACTTGTCTCCTTTCGGATCTATCAACGTGGGCAATTTTGACATGGAATTTACAATGGACAGGTTTGTGATCACTCTCAGTCACATCCATGCAAGCATCATACCTGTAAGAACAGAGACACCATATCTGTTTTAGAACATATCAAATACAGGCAACAGCAAACAAACCTACCATGAAACATACAGCATAATTGACGAGACTACAGGGCAATCTAAACTGCAATCAGACTCTGGACCCGATCGACTGTCACGATATATTATCCTGTCACACCAAGCTGGAATTCGCTTTTTCTCCCCGGAGTCATACCCTGGAAAAATTAAGATAGCAAAATGTTTCGTAGATTTCCCACCTTGAACAGAAAACTGTTATTAAATGTCGTGCTAAATTATACCTGCTAAACCAGGTCGATGCCTTTCAAACTTGTAAGTTGGAGGGAATCTTATGATTGCTTCGCGCATTCCTTGGAAAACCTTGCCTGCTTTCATCTCATTCCTGAGTTGATCCCTTTCTCTCAGCCAATCAAAGCATCTTTGGGAAACAAAATCTCTTGCTTCATCGTAAGATATACCGAAAAGTCGATAGTTAAAATCACCGAAAAATATAACCATATCTGCTTCAGCTAAATCAGGCTTTGGTTCTTCAGTACTGCCAGCCGGATTCTGTGAAAGCACAGACACCAGCAAATCAGATGTCATTAACAAAGAATGTGGATGAAAGGCAAGAAATCGTATCAATGTCAGTAATATAAATAAAAACAAAGAACATACATTTGAACCCTTAATCATCTGCGCAGCAGTTGAGACACCAGCTGCAACAGAGAAGACCAATGGCAAGCCAGAAGAGTAAAGTAGCCAAAATAAATACGCGCAGAAGGCAAGAGAGCAATACAAAAACAGGTATGGCACCATACCAGCTGCAGAATTAACTAGGTTTGATGATCGGCTGAAGACCATTGTTCTATAAATGTGATCAAAATCAGCATTCCTGCGATTGACTGCTTCGAGGTGAGCAGCAAGGTGACAGTTCACAAAGCAGATAGTCCGGTCGTAGACTCTGATTCTCAAACCTACGCCTCCCTGGATGAGCAGATGAATCCTTTTCAATCATTAAAATTGAGGAAACGCTAAACCAATGTTATTGATGATGGTTAAGATGTTTATGCTTTGCATTTCTAAAGCCAAATGATGAACAGAAGAAAAGTAATCGGGTCAGGAAAAGGAGTAAATTACAACTCATTTTTTTTTATCCATTAAAGAACTTTCTACAGCAAGTAATTTCCATGCAGGTGTTTTCACTGCATGATCAACAAATTTTACACCACCTGCATTAATTGCAATATCATTTTACAGCCAAACTCCTGGCTTGGGGATATAAGAAAGCTGATATTTGCAAATCTAAGAAAGCAGCTATTTGCAGAAATATCCAAGCTAGATCAGATAAACTGAGACATTTTTAACTGAACGCCATGTCAGAAGAAGGTAGAAATCAAACCTTATTACCAATTGCACGACCAAAGCCACAAGGAACTGCTGCAGCATCAACATCACCAACATGTGTTCTAAGATTCTTTCTTACCCTGAAGCGTGAGATAAAAAAACACGTAATAAAAGAAACTTTATAAAAGAGTAATCATGAGATCATCAACAGAGCAGGGATAAGATGATTGTCAAAGAGAAGAAACAATTATTGTTTAACAGCTTAAAGACCGTTGTTTCAGCTCTTACCTTAAAGTTTATGCTTTTAAGTCAAGTTGTATTCAACAATTATTAGATGAGAAAACAGAATACAGGTTAAATCTCGATATAATTTTTCCTTCTAACAATTACATACCAAAGTGATATGAGCAAGCCTGCTAGTTGCCGGGAACCCATACGTTCAAAAGTTATTCCTTCGTCTAAGGCCTTTCCTATTGTATCCTGCCACCATTGTCCTATAGCACTCCCTTCAAGTCCTACCTACAATCAGAAATGGACTGATAACTATTTACGAACTACATAATAGATATGAACATATGTCAATTCTAGAGAGAATATCTCCCTGCAAAATAGAGCAGAATCCAAATAACCTAAACAAAATAAGTCATCAACATCTTACAGTTTCCTTAGCCGCGGACATTGCGAGGAAACCTGCACCCATTTCTACTTCCTGCAACCCAACAGCAATAATGCCAACATCTGATGAAACCGAACCCAGCCATGACAGAAGTGAATCATGAGAAGCTCTTCCTTGACCAACATTCCATGTTCCAATTAAAATTCTGACGTCATCTCTCCTAGCATATCTCGCTTCATTTGCAGAAAGTTCTGATCGCATTACGCTGTCGAAAGGTGACGGAGACGTGAAGCTCCAAGCACGTATGCCGCCATGAGTAGCCAAGCTATAAATATAACCATCTCCAACTGCTAACTTTAACACAGGACTACTATGAGCCATCCATGATGCAAGCAGATTTCCCTCAAGATCTAAAATTTGCATAATGCCGCTAACATAGCCCACGTATATTCGACATCCAAAAGTGCAGAGGCATTGAACAGAACAATTATGGTGAATAACATCGTGCAAACGATTTCCGCTTCCATCCCACTGCACAAGTAAGCCATTAGTACATCCACTCCAGATCATACCATCAGCTGCTAGGACTAACGCTTCTGTTCTCTTGGCGTCTTCTGCAAATGCACCTGCACCTCTAGTTGCAACGCGACGAACAGCATCTGCAGCTCCCATGATGGCATTACGCGACCGTTGCAAGAAGCTAGAACCTTGAGATTTCTCTTTCTTTGAAGAAGAAACGAATTTTACCTTCATCTCGTCTTCTGCAGGTTGATCTTGGACTGATTGTGTATCAACTCGATTCTCAATCTGACCATCAATATTAAAAACTTTCAGAAGTTCTTTTGAACGAGCATCCCTGCAGAATAATTAACTCTTAGAATGCATGACTTGCTATTACTTAAACACTAGACCTCTGAGTATGCTAATATGGAAAGAAAACACCAAAACTCGAACTCATAAATATGTAAAAGAGATATATCTCAGTATCAGAGTAATGTCTCGAGTGTGAACTTACCAAAGTGAGAAAGAAAGAGGCTGAGCACACCAAACTCGAGCCCTGACATGATCCGATAACATGCACTTGATCTCCGCAGAAGATATGCTACATGCACCATTTACCGTCACTTGTGCCCTGAGGTCAATGAATGATCTCTCAACCAACAAAGCAGCCATGTGTCTTTCCTCTGGTTTAAGTGAAAGAGATTTTTCAATGGACTCCCACGGCCAAATCTTAATAACACCGTTCTCTCCACCAGACCACAGATCACCTGGATCACAAACCCCATGCATTCAAAAGTTGGAATACATTGTCTAAATCTTTTGGATGAATTATATGTTTTAATTTGGAAAACTTATGTTTAAGTAGCAACAATAGAAAGAGGCCTCAAAATAATTAACAAGTACATGCTTGAACATTCATAGATGACAAGATAGAACCATTAACATATCAGTTCTCAACCAAGTTTTCTTGGAAACTCTTTGAAAATCTTCTGAAAACGGGGCATATAACCGGGAAAAATCTATTGAGCATAAGCAGTAAGTGCAGAAAAAAAAAATGATGCTGGCTGTAAATGGTTCCAAATGAACTCTTGATATTGAGAATTCGGACTCCAAATTACTCCGAATTACGTCGAACATTTCAATTACTAATCAACAACAATGTACCCATTGTTCGAAGACACTCAATCTATGCAATCTTTTAGGCACGGCCGAAACAAAATCTACCATAAATGATCTTATACCAAACATTAATTGCATATTTCCTACTATAGAATAATGTACTCAGATGGCACATATAATTTCCCTAAGCTCTTAACAGCACAATTTTTTTTTTTTTTTTTTATATATTTCACAATACAATACCACAGCATGAAATAGAAATCAACACGAACACATCCATATCAATGAGAATACTCCTGTCCATGAATATTATATATCGATACAATTTATACCCGTGTTGCTCTATAATCAACTATATGTACAAAGGCATTATTAAGAAAAGAAAGCTAACCATAAGAGCTGAAAATCATAGAAAGAACTTGACCACGATGCGCCTGCCAAGATAAACCTTCCTTAAAAGGAGTATTATCATCCAAAGATTGATCCATGTTCCATGACTTAATCTTCCCATCTTTATGTCCAGTCCAAACCAACCTATTTCCACAATCAACCATCAAACAAATTGTGGGAGATGTGCTCACAGATTCATGAAACGGCGCTGCATCTTCATCTCCTCTCCTAACTCTAGCATTAAGCCCAGTTCCGGGCTCATAACTATCATCAAAATTCCAAAACCTAACCCCGCTTTCCTGACCAGCCCACAGCTGCGTATTTGTACATGCAATGTTCCGCAAGAATTTTCCCACTTGGGTTTCCCTCAACGGATGCGGTCTCAGCTCCAGACACGGCGGCCGTCCCGGGTGAACGGATGCACGCTTCGGAACTTTAAAAATCCCATTGCCACCACCGCTGCCGACGAACTCAGACATTGGCTGCCATTGCCTGTTTCGATCATCAGCAGAGCCATCCGGGCAGACGTACTCTTCGTTAACACAGCCTCCAGAGGTAGTTGTAACAGTTTCTCGCGCAAAAAACTCATCGTCAGACGAGTCATAAAAATGGTCAGCAACGACGGTTGTCGTCGGTTTCGGAATGTCGTCAAGGCTATGTTTCCGCAGCGGAGGGTGGCGTTTTTGCCCAGAATTAGCACGCAACTGTTGGCTGTGAGAATGAATCTTGCGGTGCGGCGGAACAGAGCTTAGTCCCTCCAATGCTTCTTTGTCTTCGTCTTCCATGTTTTTTTTTTTTTCCTTATCAGACGATGATTTCCGGGAAAAAGATTCAAAAGAGAGAGAAGAAAAGATGAAAATGAAGAGGGGAGAGAAGAGAAGAGAAAAGGTCTAAAGAGATATGCGAGCGAGAAGGGAAAAAGAGAGGAAATTGTGATGGAAGAGCGGGAAACAAGGCAGAACTGACGGACAGGAATGTTTACATGCTGGAGCTCGTTTTTCATGCGAATTCACGTTATGCTGGCATTCCAAATTTCATACACGTATGGTTAATTTCAAATGAGGACTAACAGAGTGGTTTATTTACAAATGAGAATTAACTTATTTTCTTTTACATAGTTCCTACAAATTTGAGTCACATAACAAATTAATTAATTTTACTTAAAAGGGCTGGGGATCTTTTCACTCAAATTGTTTCACTTAATTTGATAAAAATTTTAATTTACATTCGAACAATTCAATAGTTAAAATGTAATATGAAAATATTTAATATTTTTCTTGAAAAAACTAATATTTAATGTTATTTACTCACTAATCTTTTTTATTGAACAACGCAAGATTTATATTATTATATTAAATAAAAATTTATTTTATTATTGTTTGGAGTTGGTTATGCCGTGATAAATTATTTATTTAAATGATTTAAATTATTTTTTAAAGTATAAAATTATTAGATAACTAATCCATGAACATTATATTAGCTTATAATTACATTTTGCTAGTTATTGTAAATTAAATGATAAATTCTTTTAAAATTTGAAATAATTTATTTGTTATATCATTATTTAATTAATGAATATATCCCACTATTCAGATAAAAAAATAATATTTAAATCTCTTGGTGTAAATTTCTGGAAGTGTTTTTTTAAGACAAAGAGTGCAAATGTTCCAAGTAAATTATCCTACTTGTTTTAACTAAACTACTTTTCTTTCACTTACTTCTGTTGCCTTTTAATGTAAAAAACAAAAGAAAGACTTATTGATGACATTGTTAATTCTCATTCCTTCAAATCTCTAACAATATATTTTTCAACTTCTACAGACAAGAGAGAAGCTTGGAAGATGGAAGAGGGTCTGTTATCCAA
>CP135541.1:7699121-7763261 GCA_032402905.1 Khaya senegalensis
CTTAAGATTGATCCAGATACGGCAATAAAGTACTGTATAGGATAATTATTGGTCCAAATTATTTATTTTGACAAAATAAATATTGTTTATAATTAAAGGATAACACTATTTGATAAGTATAAATAAAATATATAATCTTTGTTTTTTTTTTTTTTTTGTTTTATAATTACTTAATGACGTAAAAGATAAAGATTTCTCAAAGTAACCAAGGGCAACATTGGGGGCTTTTATTTAATTTAAGCATGAAACAGAATATCAATTTGTTCAGGGGGGCTCCAAAAAAAAAAAACTAACGGAAAAGCTTTAAGAAATTAACCGAAGACCGAACTGTAACAAACGACTGTGATTCAAAGGAAAAGAACATTTCAGGCCCACGGCTTGAAAGAAATTAATCGACGACCTATAAAATTATAAATAAGACAGTGCAAAGCATGCATGCAGGGACTTATTTGTAATTTTGATTGATGGCACAATATCATTTCAGTCCGTGTGCTCTAACAAAATAAACTAAAAGGCTTGCATGTTTACTGAAGAATGAATACTAGTTTTAGCTCGAATGAGAATAAAATAATAATCTTTCCTTCTGAAATAGTTGGGTAAAATTCTGAAGATTAAATACGTAGTTTCTGTATTTATGCATGCATGTATTGCAGCCGCCCGGGGGTAGGAAGCCACCGCTTCAAATGATAAAATGTTTTTTTTTGCATTGCATTGCGTTTCTGTTACTGGGAAATGCTGCTCAGCTCATGTTTGATGGGCGTCCATCAACTCAGGCGTTACCAAAGAAAGTTCAACGATGGTGAAAATGGGGTTCAATGTTATGCATGCAGTTACATGAATTAAAGTGGTCACACCAAATCCAATGAACACGGTTCGGAAATTAGCAGTGCCCCGAATAATCTGGCATAGCTCTGTTTTGCTTTCTATACATTGTAAATATCAATCACACTCCTTTACCATCTTAGAATCACATCTGCTATTAGTCAAAACACAACATAGTTATTCATTTTTCATCTTCTTTTTCACTTTGAGATTCATCTCTCTACTGAAAGAATAGCAAGCAACGAGCATATCACAGCATGATATGATAATAAACTTTTATTTTTTTATTTATTTTGAATAAAGACATTGACAACGTTAATAAATTCAGATGTTATCCAATTTCAAACTTTCGTTTAGAGGTTTGAGGCCCCGGACAGCTGGTCTTGATCCAACTGAAGGTGACAACAAATTGGAATTTTTTAAAATGAATTTCACGTGGCTCAAACAGCTCTTTTTACAATTATACCGTACAACTTATGCACTATAACTTGAACCTGGTAGTAGAAAAACTATTTGGGTAGAGAAATCATACCACCGGAACCTTTCAGATATGTATCATTGACCATTACAATATAGACATAACCTTCTACAAATGGATGCAAAAAAAATTTCAATTGGGATTTCTATTATCCCGTCACCTGACGATGCAACCCTATATAGTTCAGATTCAATCAACACACCCAGATGGGAATCACCTGAATTCTAGGGCAAAGAAGTTATTGCAAAGAAAATACCAACGCGATATCATGCAGTGATAAGCATCACATTACAAGTGGGATATGTCCCAAACCAAGCTAAGCAAGATCAATTCTATATATCTAACCTCTTTTTGACACGAAACATTAAAGCTGAGGATTTAATGTCATCTTGTGGCACTTGGAGCATAAATTGGAGTTTCATCTTCATTGGGGCTGTCTTTGATTTTCCGCCTTCTTCTCCAACCTGAAATTTTGACATTATGAATGCCCATAGTGATTGAGGTATAGTAGCACATTTTTACATAAACTCTTTAACAAATGGAGAGCAATGACAATGACAATAAAAACAATGATGAGTGGAAAACTGATGCCAAGTTCTTTTTAATAGCAGAAAGTTATTTTAAGTTTAGCGTTTATGAGCACTTACCCAGAGAGATGCCCAGCCTAGTCGAACCTCTGAATCATAACCAGCTTTGAACTTGAAGTCTTTGCCATATGTGTGCTTGTACACTGCACTCCAGTCATTGGAATCTAAATGGTACCAGTAGCTGCATTACAAAAGTTAAGATAAACAATAACTACATTGTGATTATAGAACCAAGCTGGAAATTCATGGTTATGTTCAAAAGTTTTAAGGAAATGTAAACAAACAATTTACAATGAGATCTGAAAACTTTGATGCCTTCATAGATATGTCTATGCATATCCAATCCGAGGATTAACTTTCAGTGCACAACCATAATAAAAAAAGATGATATTTTTGGCCTTTCTACTTTCAGGATAGAAAGATAAGATTGGCATTTCAAAAGTAACTTTCGGGCCATAACATGAAAATATTAGACAAGAATATCAATAATGACTTTACAACTCACATCCACTCTCCATGTACATCTTAAAATAACATCCACGCAAGCGAATATCTATTCGAGCAGACATGAGGAACGTCTTTCCTTAATTCGTATATCTTTACACCTTAAAATGGTAAAACAAGCTGGAAATTCAACATGGGAATGAGGGGCTCGACAGAAAACACTTTTATGTTTCTCCATTTATAAAATTCTTTACATATAATGAACTATAACAAGACATTTATACTATTATAGAACATGAGTTATTGCAAAATGTATGAAAGTTGAAACAGGTGTCAAGAGCTTGAATCCTAAGCAGACCCAGAAAATCCATGTTGTTACTAGGGACAATTACATGAAAAACCACAAAGCTTATTCCTGTTTTAAATTTAACTCAAAGTTCCAGTTGGAGAAATCCAAGTCTCAACATGTACAGATAAGCAAATATATCAGCCTAGCATTGACAAGGCAGTCACATGTATTTGATGTCTCTGGCATTCTAAGCATCAAGATCTCTTATTATGTCAATGTTAAATAGCTAGGTCTAGACTGTAATGAAAGATGATGGCTGTTAGATACAGATTAGATTAATTTGTACAAGAGCTCCTAGGTTAGTGGCAATTCTCTAGTGATCTCTTCCATAATTCCATTGTCAAATACAATCACATGTCTAACCAAAACTGCATAAAACGACAAAAGAAAGATATGTAGGTGCATCTTACAATAAGCAATATCCTAGATGCTTTATTGTTGCGGTTCTCAGGGAACTTATTCATATTCTAGCACATCAAAACTCATAACACAAATACAGGATATCTGTGTATCAAAGCTAATATTTTCTAACTCCATTTCTATGAGCAATAATTGTTATATAGCCAGTGAACCATGAATCACAAAATGAGACATTTCAATTCAGATGGAAAGAAGGAGAGGGGAAAAGAAGAGAACTAACCTCAACTTATCAGAGGGACTAAACCGACGCTTGAATGCAAATGATATAGTGTTTGAAGGAAGTGAAATGGTGGGTATAAATGACATGTCATCATCCTGCAATTAATAAATAAAACTTTTAACACCATTTATTGGACAAAGAACAAAGAAACGAGCTTAAAATTGATAATTATGCGTTTATGTGCGCTGATATTTTTAGAGTTTTCCAGGGAAAAGCACCCTGGCTAAAACTCTCTCTCATCCACCACTCTTAGCAATTTTACATTATAATTTGAAGGTGGTGGATCGCCAAGGGAAGAAAGATGGCAATCTACATGAGCAACCATGCAAATAAACATTGGAAAAGATATATGGTAAGAGTATACCACCTTATAGCAGTATCTTAGTTTCAAGTCTTCCTCCTGGTATTGAGCAGTGCAGATCCCATTCAGAATCTGACCTTTAGCTATTCCACTTACTGACAGTGTTCTCTTCACTTCTTCCTCTTCTCTCCCCTCCAATGAAACTTCACCAATTGGGAATTTGAAAGTTGCTTTGGGCTGCAACATCGGGAAGATAACTAAGGCATAAAAGAGATTATCAACTTGTTCAGTCACATCTATTGAAATGACAATGCATATAATGAATAAACATTGTGTGACAATGCATATATAGAATAAATTAACATTGTGAAACAACTATCATGAATCAACTGTCAGAAATGATGAAACTGTAGGAAAATTTTGGCAAAAAAGATCAATGTAGAAGCACAAAAATGAGATGCTATCAGCATTCTGCAGCATTATGGCTCCATATCCATCTTAAACTTGAACTGGTTAATATGCTTGGAAACTTATAAAGTATAGTTGCCAGATGACTCAGGCTTCTTAAAGCAACTTTTATTGAATGTGAAAACAATTGAAAGCTCAAAAACAATATGCCAAGCTATAATACTTACAAGACCAACATATGGAACTAGAGACGACAACTCCAGCGCATAACCAGGATCAGCAAGGTTTGCAACCATTGCTACCTCTCCTTGTTGTGCCTAAGAAGTATACGAAATGTTAGACACACCACAACAACACATATAACACTGGTTATCCTCACATTCCTTTCAACTATATTGTGGCAATAAAATAACACAAAAATGAAGGTACGAAAAGGGACCCAATTTTTTTTTTACCAATGTCCACTTATCTCAAATTGAACGTTTGCAGGATCATTTGAACATGCAAGAGTTTAACATTTCCCAATCTCTTCACAAGATAAGCATGCAGAAATTTCTCAATAGCGGGCTTGAAATGTTAAAACCTAGCAAACTTGCACAAATAGTCCAATTCTCGACACAACAGTGATACCAAAAATCAGAAAAAGAAATGAAAGAAAGCAAAAACCAATTTCTTAAAAATGGATTATAAACAACACGGACCCCAGAAACAATTCAAGAACATGAAAATCAATGGAGAAACATAGAGGAAAGAAGAAACCTTGACATCATGGGCAGCTCTGAAATGCAACTTAGGACCAACATCAAACGAAGACTTAACAAAAGCATTCTGTTCTTCAAGATCATAGTGGAGAGAAAGATGTTTTGAAATAAAAGCCAATTGGGGTTCGAAGATTTGTCCTTTGTTGTTGTTCTGGAAGGAAACTTTAAGCTTTGCTAGATTGTCAAAGAGCTTGCAAGAAATCTTGTGCAAGAAAATGAAGCTATCACTGTCGAACTCCGAAGTGACTCTAAGTGAAGGTCTTTTGGGAATTGAAAAGTGAGAAGAAGTTTGTGGCGGTGGAGGTGACGGCGGAGGCTCTAATGGCGGTGGGACCATGTGGTTAGGAATTTGAAGTTGTGATAGTAGTGGAGTTGGTTCAGCCATTTTTTTTTTGAGTCGGTGTTTTGTTGGGCGGAGAATTTAGTAGCGAACTTTTGTGAAGAGAAGAACAGATGGGAAGCGAACGATACTGATTTTGTTGTATCTATTTTCCATATATTTTTTTTATTTTATAATAAATAAATAAATAAATAGTAACAATTTTAGGAGAAAAAGGGAATTTTATTTTTATTGTATTCATGAAAAAGGGGGTTTGTTTATTTAGCAGGAATTGTTTGAATTTTGAAATCCAACGGACTAGAAGTAAGAAGTTATAGCAATTGAGTTGAGGTAGAAGTTATGGCAATCGAGTTGAGGTAGGTAATTAGGTAGGTATGTTGTTGGGAAGGTAGTATGACTAACAAGGAAATTACAAACATTAGCCATATCGGTTTCTAAGTGTTCTTTGAGTTCAGTTGTTTGTTGCATAATTTATTAGGGACATAAAACTGGTCTAGATGTAAATAAATGATACCATACACAATCCAGAATTCAAGTTTGATGCTAACAAGGTCAGACTGATAAGAGAAGGCTGTTAAGAGGCCTCGATATCACAAATGATTCTACTCTATTAAGTTGCCTCCTTCATTGCAAATGCATAAATATTATTTTGGACAAGGAAATAATTCCCCATATGTATATGTATATGTATATGTATATGTATTACTTGAAAGTCATAGTGCACATTTATCTGCAGGTATTTATGGCCGCCCCAAAGGCTCGGTTTCTTGTTTTCTACATCACTAAAACCGAGGGAAAAAAAAAAAAAAAGCCCAAGCAAAAAATTGCGAAAATTGACAGTACTCTTTGCATAGTCCATACCCAAGTACAAAGAACACATATGGAGAAAATTACTGAATCCATAAGGCTAAAATTAACCATAGTAGGAACTCTTTAACGGACAGAAAGACCGTCGGAAAAACCCTGCCATCAACACGTTCCGAATAGACCTGGTTCCCCATCTTGAACATACCCGTTTGTTTCTTCGGTAAATATATTCATGCAGTATTAACAGCAACTGGCTTCCCCCGACCCATGGAAAATCCTCGCGTTCCATCTGGCATTCGAGGCCCAGGAGGCTGCTTGCCTATGGTTGGCTGGTCATGATTTACCATACTAATTGATGGGGGCGTACCCACATGAAGTCCACGGTTATTGTGGTTATTGTGATGGTATTGACCGCGCTCACCCCACCCACGCCCCCTGCCACGGTTCTTGTTACGCCCTTTTCTCTGTCCACCCTCTCTATCATTATAGTGCTCCTCTCCCTGACCAAGCAAGGTAATAAGCTAAGACTCTACAACACATTGAAATAAATGAAAATCATGAAAAAAGCATGTACAAACACCTTTTCTTTTTCTAGAAGTTTGAAATCAAGCACATAAAACAAAAGCTAAAATAGAAGCTTCAACTCAGTCACACTTTCTCTTTCTTACGACTTAAAATTTCTAAAATTATAGTTACAATGTTGTTGCATAATGCCTCAGTTGCAATGTTAATTTGAACATTCCTGGATTAATCTCCAGTATTACACTATAATAAAGGACATTGTTTGACTACCACAGCCTATTTAACAGAAAGCAGCCCAATAAAATGGTACAAAACCCATACTCCTCAATTTCCACAATAACTTGTTCAATTAGTAAAAGTTTAAGCTAATCATGCAGTGAATACCAAATGTATTACTTTCAAACACATCTTCCGCGCAAAGAAAACAGAGCTTTCTAGTAATCAAATATTCACTGCAATGAAAACTATGCTGGCACTTACGGTATGCTCGTGTGAATGGACATCATGTTGTTGGGGAAGATCTTCCAATTGTTTCTCGTTCGAATGCTCCTCAGATATAGAGGTATCTTCTTCCTCATACTGCCACTCCCCTTCATGCCCCTTTTTACCTCTAGCTTGAGCAGTTTTTGACTAAACACCGCAGGAACAAAAGCAAAAAGATAACTAAATCAGCCAATTTAGCTTCACGATTCATTTTTTTAATTTTTGAAAAAGGAAAAGGACAGAGAAAAAGATAGATTAATCATTCAACTGGTTAAAAAGAAAAATGGACTGCTCTAGCCCCATGAATGAACCTAATAAGTTTAAGAACCATAAAGCTTATACATCAAGCTTCAGCTTAATTGCAATAAATAAAAAATTTTTAAGAAAATAAGTGGTGTCCTGCTTGCATATCAAGACTATCTCAGGCATCCAAAACTCACACCCACACGAGTACTGTCTTTGATGGTCAATAGAATTTGTCTGTACATAAGTGTAAAAAGCGGTAAATGAAGAAAGTAATACTGTTTTCTGCTTGGAAGCTGTCAACTAGCCAGCCTACCAAGGTTTATGATCAATCAAGCGTACACATTAAGTACAAGATAATTATCTCTTCCAAGAATATGTAACATACATACAATTGATCCACTATATCTATCATATTATCACGTTAGATTAATATCGATTTAAATCAGTGATCTTTCAGTATTGACTATCATTAAGATTCAAGAATAGCAGAAGATCAATAAGAAAATGTTAAAACTTTCGTACATACCCCACGTTTAAGCATTAAACGAACCCTAAGGCCGCTCCTCCAATTCCCCTCATTGTTTAGCTCTGCAATCTGCCCAGGAAAAGACGAAAAAAGGCATGTTTCATTTGCCTGAGTGAGGAAAACATAAAACAAGAGAAGGCGGGGAAACCAGTCTTATCAAGAAATCTAGTAACTTACTGCTTTCTCAGCCAGCTCAACAGATTCATATTCCACAAATGCATGCAACTACACATGAAACACAAATTTCTAAACAATTAGATTTGCATTTCTAATACCAACACATTTTCCATTTATCTAAGAAAATATGTCAAGAAACTTCAGGAATAAGCTTATCAGATAATCTGAAGTCCAAAAATTATTAAATCTTAAGCTTATCAGATAATCTGAAGTCCAAATATTATTAAATCTTAAGCTTATCAGATAATCTGAAGTCTAAAAATTATTAAATCTTAATTTGTAGAACTCCACATTGCCTTAGAATAACGGAAAGAGTAAAAGTATCATCAACATATAAAGGCCGGTTAAAGATGTTAGGAGGATAAAGGCCTTGTTGAATCCACAAATCAAGCATTAACCAGCATAATAAGTACAAATCTAGACAAAGCATCCTCCATGGTCTGACAATATCAATATTATGTTCATTGTGGAAAAAAATAGAATCCAAGTCACAGTCAATGTCACCAAAACACATCCCATACACCATAAATATGCAAAATGCAACACCAGAAAATACGCAAAGTAGACAATTCTGTAAGTCACCTCCGATACCATCTTAAATTTCCAATTTAAGTGTACTGACATGGGAGAACATCAAATTTACTGCCAAACCTAGATAAAATACAGAAAATGAACAATGCAATATGTTACTGGTGTGACCCAAAAAAGAAAATTAAAGCAACTGAATATTTATGTAAATGCTGTATACCTTGTTACTGAAAAGCATGCCATCAGCTTTTGCTGATCTAGATGCTGAAGAAGCTCCACCACCAGAAGTTTGCGGCAAACACGTACGAATATTCTTAACGCTGGCAAAGAACAAACCATCAGCATCAAATATCCAGAAATAGGATATAGACAGCTAGAGAAGAACTAGTATAAGAAAAAGCCGACTTTTTAAATACAAACAAATTCAGTACCTCCCAACAGCAGAGAAAATCTTCATAAGGTTTTGGTGGCAATGATCTTCAGGTAAATTTTCAGCAACAACAATGCGAGACTACAGCTCATAATGGAAAAGAGTAAGAAAAATAACGTCTGTAGTTAGGAGACTTCAGAAATTTATTTCCTCTAAATAAATCTAATATGCACCTCACTGTCTTTAAGGAAATATATACATAGTAAAAGATGAAATATAAGTTCTCCACACATTCTGAAAGATTGCTCAGCTCGGATGAACGAAGAAATATGATAAACAAGGCACTGACAGAACTCACACAGCAGAATGTAGAATGGCATCATACAAAAAAAATGGTGCAGAAAAAGAGGAAATGTAAGAACCGACTTGCAACTCTTCCAAATCTGACTCAGTTAAGGGATTCTGACGCTTTATTTTCTTTCCATCTTCGCTAACGACCTGTTAATAATGGTGTGATTAAGATTAAGAGCAGATACACAGCGAGATGAAAACATTAAGGGTAACAAAAGAACTTAAACCAAGAGCATATGGGAAAAACTCACAAGCTTTGACGACTTCTGCAGAACAATGGCGAGTTGGGAATTACCACTCATGAGAGATTTAATCTTCTTAAAAGATGCCACAACAGATATTGGCACTATAATAGTAATGCAGACAATTCATTAAAATAAATATGGATAGACTAAGATAAAAATACAATTTTAGATAAAAACCTTTCAACATAACAATCAGAGTACAAAAGAGAAGAACAATTTATACTCTCTTATACATGCAAGATGAAAAGCATCTTAACTTGGTGTAACTATAGGAAGTCAAATAAACATCCCAATAATTCATCCACAATATATATATATATACATATATATTTTATACTTGGTATGTGCTAGAAAGAAAAGCAACTTAGTTCAGATGTAATTACAAATCCATATAACATTTGATAACAGACACTTTCTCTTGGTAAGACTGATTTTTTCTCTTCTCTCTCTCTCTCTCTCTCTCTCTCTCTCTCTCTCTCTTTTAAAAAAAAAACCATCATTTACATTATATTTTAATAGGTTTCTAATTTAAAGAATTTTATTTCCACTACTTAACATGCTTTCTGCAGAGATCCAAAACATCCAGCAATTCTCTAGGAAAATCAATGAAATGGAACCAAGTGATCAGTAATAAAAACAACTATGAGAGAGGGGAAAACAGAAAGAAATTATATATATACATTACGCTATAAAGCAAATGCAGTAACTTTGGAGCTTAAACAGACTGAACAGCTCTACAGACCACACCCTAAAACATATGAACGTAGCAGAGATATTACCATATCCTTCAGGATCCTTGAGGATGAACCTCATAAGATGATCAGTTGTGGCCAAATTTAAATCACTGAAATAATACTCCACCTACAAGTTGATTTGTTGTAGGAAAGCAGTAAGGAAAACTTTATCCATGGAAAGTGACCATGTTAAAAAGGAAAAAAGACAGAAATATCACAGCTAAACTATTACTTGCAGAATCAACAAGCAATTTTGTCCTCTATCAAGTACTAATATGCCAACGTGCCACCAAAAATAAAAAGAAAAAAGAAACACTAAAATATCACACTAAATTCCTTCTGCATATTTGCATATGATAAATTTCCTTCCATGATAGGCCACGACTTACTGTAATCCCAGGAGAAAAGCCTATTCCATTACTTCATCTCCACCTCATCTCTAATACTAATGGCCCCATACAAATAGGTGCATGAAAGACCTAAAATGACTTTAACATCAAGTGAAACTAAAAGACTGATAAAGCTCTCGGGAATGTTAAGATACATATGTTGAGTACCTATATTTTAGCATGTGGGTGACACATAAGAGTGCTAAAAATATGGATGTCTGCAAAATTCAAATTTTACTTTGAATTTTGGATATACATTAAAAAAATATCAGAAACATATTAAGCAGAATGGTCATGACAGTGATTTGGTACCATTCTCAAAATACTGTGCTAATGAGAAAAAATACACCCTAGTACCAGGCAACTGTGTTTCCAAAGAGCAGAGACCCAAAAATCCAAGCAAAAGTGATTACCAAGAGAATTAAAGGAATGCCAACGTGTAAGTCGCAACCTAGGCCAGTGCATTGACCATGTTGAGGGGTTGTGCATCAACTACAGTAGACTCACCAAGGAGATATAAATCAATAAAATATCCTCAGTGAGTATTGCCACCAGTCAGTTTGGCTTTTCAATGATATTTAACAATATAACTTTATATTAACACAAGTTTGCTAAAATCACAACTTTGCCGCTGGAAAATGTTTGAATTTGAACTTCTTTTCTTTCCCATCATTGTAGTATGCGTCTTCGAGCACCCTGCCAAGACTGCGATCCACCACTATTTACTGCCATGTAGATTTCACCTCTCTAATAATAATAAGAATCCAAGACTAAGATAAATTCTTATTTAAGAAGCTTAAATGCAAGCACAAGACTATGTATGAGCTGAGCACAAGTTACAATTACTAGAATTGCTGCTTACATACATATAATTGCCAAGGTCTACATTAAAAATTACATGTGAAAATTCCAGACAAAAGACTAAAATTAATAGCATAGACTAAAAACCTAACCTGATTCAAAATCTTCTGAGCAGATTCATCAGATTTCTTTTCCTTCTGATCCTTGACTGGAGCATCAACCTGCTGCTGATCTTGGTGGTTATGATGATTTTGATGACGATTCTGATTGTGATTCCGTTGTTGATGATGATAATTAAGAACCGGAACATGATGCTGAGGCTGATGAATCTGATGATGTACCGGAATCACATGATTATGAACCGCCACATGAAACGCTCCTGTTCCATGAGGAGAAAAAACATGAGGATGATGAGGAGGAGATTGAATGATAGCCGCCGCCGGGGGAGGCGGCATCACCGATAGCGGCTGCTGCTGCTGTACTTGTACTTTCGACTGAGGAGGAGGTTGTGGTTGTTGCTGCTTTGACTGAGTCGATGAATTCCGAGTTGGTACGAACTCGGGAGCCTGCGCGTTGAGTCGACTAAACGACGAATTTCTCAACAGTGACGGATCCGAAGATAACGATTGAGACTGATCATTCAATGATGATGATGAATCTAGGGTTTCAACTTGAGATTGATGTTCCATTTCTTTGTTTTCCAAAATTGATTTCTAATTTCTTGCAAATGTTATCAAATTTTAATTAGTAGCTTTTGATTTTGATTTTGATTTTTATTTAGGGGTAGGGTTTTGAGAGTGAGTACGACCAGAGGATTGAGAGGCCCCGAGACAGGGCTTTTAGATGGAGACACTGGAGAGGAGAGGATTTCTCGACTTTTGAAGTCGTTGATTCACTCCTATTTATACTGTACTACACTGTGTTACTCTACACTCGAATGCAATATAACTTATCGGAATAATAACATTTTGGTCCCTGAATTGTTTCATATATACAAATAAAGATATAATTTATACGTACAAACAGACTACAGTGTCCTTATTTGTGAAAACATAAACGATTGGGATCCAGATGTTATTATTGTTGTGGATTGCTATTGTGGATTATCAATTTATTTCAGATATTATATTGCGTGAGAAATTTATAAAAACTTTTGCATAAGCTTGATAGCTAAAATCACATAGAAATTTAAACATATTTCAACAAAGTAAAGATGGAGAGGTGTGGGAAAAGGGAATTTAGGGATCACAACACTACCTATCAAAGGTTATAGGTCTGAGTCCATTTCTTTCATGTGATTTCATCAAAATGACAATTTGGAGTAGGCGTTTTTACTGCATGAAAAAATTCTCTCCCAAGACATAAAACTTGAAGAGAGTGGATGAAGGGTTGACATATTCCTGGTACATCAGACAATACCAGTTATAAATCCATTAGGTTCCATTTCCATGCAGCTATGATGCAATCAACCATTAATGAACAGTTAAAAAGGTTTCAAAGGAACCTGTAGACAAACATGCTCATAAAGCTTGGCCCATTTAGGAAACGCGGGTCTAACAGCAAGTCATCACAGAGCAATTTTAAGCTCCACCCAAGCAACAATAACAATTGCATTGCCTAGATTAAGTAATATATAAAATGGAGAATGTCATCAAATTCTTAAAATCTTCGGTTACAATTGCCTGTGATTCTAAGATTAAGCTTTTTTAAATTGGAAAAAGAAAATGTGAAAAGAAAGGTAATAACAAACAAACAAAACCTCCATTAAAGTTTGGAAAAAGAAAGGTATTATACACGTAAATAATACTAACTGGATTTCAAGAGAAAGAAAAACCAAGAATAAGATTCAATTTATATCTACCATACTGTGTACGTCAATCACACCACATGCAACTTGAAGTTTTACTGTACACGGAAAAGAAAAACTCCTGCACAAAAATTTTAGTTTTTGTAATATCTCATATTTTGAATGAAATTTAGAGATCGCTTATACAAGTATTTTGACCGCCTAACTTGTCAAATACGTTTTAGACTAGGAATTTGTTTAACGCCTGGGTGCTATAAATAAAATCGTGTAGACCTTAAATAAATTGTAATATCCTACATCCCTCAAGTAAAATTTAAAAATAATTTACATAAATACTATGACTTTTGTTTAGCATTTGGGTGCTATCAAAATCATGAATAAAATTATGTGAACTATAGAGTTTCAAAACTAATAATATCTCAAGTACCAAGAACAAATAGTATAAACTGTAGAATTTTAAAGCGGACAATATCTTAACCGTTTCAAAATGAATAATATCTTAAATGCCAACAACAAAACTGTGTGAATTTTAGAGTTTTAAAGCAGACAATATCTTGACCTAAATAGTGTTAAGTGTCAAAAATAAAACTGTGTGAACTGTAGAACTTTAAAGTGGACAATATCTTAATTTAAATAAAAGTGTGTGAACCATAAAGTTTTAAAGCGAACAATATCTTGAATGCTAAAAATAAAACTATGTGAACTGTAGAGTTTTAAAGCGGACAATGTCTTAACCATTGCAAAGCGAATAATATCTTAAATGCCAAAAACAAAACCATGTGAACTATAAAGTTTTAAAGCGGACAATGTCTTGACGTAAACAAAACTGTGTGAACCATAGAGTTTTAAAGCAAAACAATATCTTAAGTGCCAAGAATAAAACCGTGTGAATTGTAAAGTTTCAAGCGGACAATATCTTAACTAATCTTAAGTGTCAAGAACAAAACCATGAAATCATGTGAACTGTAGAGTTTCAAGGTGAATAATATTTTAATTAATAAATTAGGTTATCAGAACTGTGCAAACGGTGAACCATTAAAGCGAACAATATCTTGAAACAATATCTGTACTAATAAGTCAGATTAAAATAATATTTTAACTAATAAACTAAGTTATCAAAATTATGCTATCAGTGGACCTTCAAAATGGAGGATATTTTGACTAACAGACCAGTTTATCAAAATCCTGCAAATCATAAAGTTTCAAAGCAGACAATATCTTAATTAATAGGCTAGGTTATCACAGTTTTCAACACAAACCACCATAGTCCCTCACAGAACAGCATTAGTTAGGACTACTATTGACTAAAGATTTCATCATTCATAAATCGTGATGCAGCTGAATATTAATTTAAGCAAAGAAATAGCAAATGAATCCGTGTACACATTAATCCATCACCAAAATGTTGCCACATTCTTGGATTAGTATTTTATTTTGTAGAAAAACACAATCTACGTTGGTTCATTGATTCATGACATCAGCATTAAGTACAAACAGAAACCATTCTGGCAGAAGAAAACCTTAAGAAAATGGGCCCCCCCCCCGAGAGGGCATTGCCTTTCTGCCTTGAGATCTTGCAGTCCAAGTAGAAGCAGTTGGATTTTTAGCCGATCCAATGGAGGGTAAACATTAATGAGTGGGTCAATTGTCAAAAAATCAGAGTGATGCTCCATGAACCTGTAAAGTTGCAATACTATTCAGTAACAATCATTTCATTCTAAAACTTTGTGTGTGTGAGAAATATTTTGCAGAATATGTTATTTTAACTCTTTAGATGTAAAATTTGAAAGAGGCATTATTTGACATAGAAATAGTATTATATGTGTGCTGTTTGTCAAGACATTATATATAAATCAATAACTACCTACTACCAAAATTTAAGAATTCTAATGATTTCGATCTAAATTCTTGAACTTAATTACAGACTCTTCGTTAATCTAAACAGAAGCAGCACATTCCTTTCTTAGCAGGAGCAAAGAAATTTAAAACACCAAGAGAAGAAATCTTAACTGAGCTAAATAACAGTGGACCAGTTTGGAAAACTCTTTTAAGACTTTTCTGTACCAGGAAGCATGCATACCATTTTCTGAAATGAATTTTATTTTGCAGTGTGTTTTCACAACTTCTTAAATTCGAGAACATGGGTTGTAGTTTCTCATTGTATTTTGCATCACAAGCTACCAATAAATTCTTTTACACTTTATATGAAGTCTAGTTACTTGTTCTCAAGATTTTTTGAGAACATGATTATAGCTTCTCAACTTATTTTGCTTCACAAGCTACTCAAAAATTCTTTTCAACTTTATAACTCCATATAAATAAATAAACATAAAAAATCCAGTAAATTCTCCAAGCAAAGTGACCATCACCAATAAAGATCTTAACATCCTAGCCCTTAATCAAGAATCAAGAGATTTCCACACTCAAAAATTCTCTGACCACAACTACAATCTTTTCATGTAACAGGAATTTCGATAAATGGAGGGTATCTTTAAAGAGGAAAAAGCAAAAACAACCAGAACAACCAGTCTAAAAGAGAATATGCTGTTTCTTTGAGATCTCCTTCCAAAGAGATTATAATTGAATTTCAAATTATTACTTCTCAGGCAATCCTCTGAACAAATGGAGAGGACCTTTCCAAGAACTTAGGAGAATAGTCAAACAAGTCTGAACTGGTAGTATTATTTCCAGCCACTATGAATGCCATCATTGAAAGACAACAGAATCTACGATCCAAATACCAAGGGGAGGTCATATGAGACTGCAAATTACAAGTAATTCCACGAACTGTAGAAGTTACCTTTGTAATTCCTGCATGCCCAAGGTGTAAGTAATTCTGTTCAAGGGTTCTGAAGAGCTGCCCAGTTCAATGCATATGATTTCATCCGTTGTTTTATGTAGAACCACATCAACATTTTGTAATTGAGATGATAGAGAGATCTCAATCGTGAGAGGCAGAAATATCAACCCACTAGGAGTAGGACACGTGGGACCAAATAAGGTGCATATGATCATGGGTTTTTACTATTTATTTCTTTGACCAAGTAAATAAAAATTTCTCACATTTCTTCTAAGTGTCCATTTGGTATTTTGAGGAGTAGTGGTTATCCCACTAAAAGTTGATATTATCAAACACCATTTTAGCTTTTCTTCCAAAATTAAGTGGAATCACCTCAATACCAAACGAACCCTAAGTCTTTTCCACAAAAGCACTCATCTTGGCAAAACCTTTTTCACGTGAAGGCTTCATAATATAACTATCACAGCATTGTTGCCAGTTGCCTACTTCAGACGTGAGACATTAAAGAAGTCACGGACTGAATATCTTAAGATTATTATATGGTACATTTAAATATTCTTTTCATTTGATTGTGTGATGTTTAAATCATGTTATTGGTTTAATGCTTTTAAATTTGTATTCCCATAACAAGTTTTTAATATTTGTATTGAAATGTGTCTGTTGTATAGCTTGGATGCAAGAATTTAGAATCACACTTAAATTAGTGCTTTCTCTTGATAAGACAGTGGTTTTCCACTTTGCAATTTCTAAGACAATAAATCTTATCATATGGCTCTCTAAACACAGAAATTATCAGAAAGACAAAAAGTAATCACAAAGAATTAAGGCAGACCATAATAGATGAATCACTTCAGGAAACCTTTTTGTTCATGTTGCAGATAGTCAAAGGTAACTCCTCTAGCTTGTTGACATAAAGCAAGCTTGATTTCTGGTTTGCATTTACACCTTCAACATCTGAAACAGAAGCAGACTCCAGTTTCAGCAACCATGCTTAAAATAATTACCAGAGTCAAGCTAGACAATAAAATATTTTTGCTAACTAATATGCATAAATTAGAACACAGCACAAAATATGTCCCCCAATATGCAGGCAGCAACTACAACTGGCATATTATCCCAACAAATTGTATCAATGCGAAATTGCCTCAGTTCTATAGACACAGAAGAGACCTGGTACATAAAGAAATTTAGACGACAGACTGATAGATATGCTACAATTACAGAAGAGGTAGTCAATTGCCGGCCTAACCACCAATCTCCCAACCATAATGAGAGAAAGTAAAAGCAAGTGAGTATTCAAAATTAATCTAATCAGATTTATGGACGCAATCATCTTACGACAAGACATCCTTCTTTATATGCGAGCCAACTTTTAGGCTGTCAAATGCTTTCCTCAAGCCTGCGTTTACCCAAATATATGGAGAGACAAATAGGTTCGGAAGTACCTACCAACAACAGTAATCAGCCAATTGTCACAAGGCTTAGAAACTACATACATTATAATTCCTCCAATGTGACCCCAGGCTTGTGTAATCTCATTTACACCACCATCTGTAGATGCATCCAGAAGAAAGCAATCACAAGAGCATTCTGTTGCCATCTTCTTCAATAAATTCGACTAAGACAAGTAAATACAGTAAGCGCTCATTTAATAAGAATTTCTCAACTAAAACCTGAACAGGTACAATAGCATCATAACCAGAAGTGGAGAACCTAATTATACCAGAAAAAGTAAAATCTGCGACAAAAAATTTCTCCAGAATTAAAAAAAAAAAAAAAAAACCCATAAAGAGAGATGTTAATGGCCATAAGAGTCTCAGGTACATTTCAGACATATATGCGTTTGGAGGTGCCTTTGTAGAAAGCTGTTTCAAGCAAAAGCAATTTCATAAAAGTACCTGAAAGTGGTATTTTTTGGGGAAAAAAATTAAGTGCTTTTCTGTGGCACTTTTTTTTAACTTGAAAAGCACTTTTAAATGCTGAAATATTAAAAAAAAAAAAACTGCTGTTTTAAAATGGTTAACAGAAATGTTTTTCTCTTTGAGTTCGTGGTTTTTATTGAAAAATGAAAAATATATATATTTGGAGTGCTTTTTACAGAGAGACTTACAGGCGAAATGCACCTTTTTTGGACAACAAATACTTCTAAAAGCACTTCAAGAATCATGAGTGATTTTCACGACAGCACTCTGTAAGTGCTTTCTCAAAAGCACTTCAACTCAAACCACCTTCTACAAATCACTCTCAGCTGCATCTTAAACCGACTAAATCAAGCAAAAGCAAATAAACCGACTAAATCATAGAGAAATTAAAAAAAAAAAAAATAACAGTTAAAAAAAAATGCCTTATCAGGTAAGACAGTCGATGCATAAGAAATTCCCTGCAAACAAACACCAAAACCAGAGCTCACACTACCTTCCACTCAATTGTGTCAAATGTTTAACATATTTTTATATATTAAAATATAATTTTATAATATCTATAATATTATATACACAAATATTAATTATTTTTATTTAAAATATATTTTAATATCTTTCAAAATGTGATAAATATAATTATATTATTTTTTAAAAAGTATTAAATTATAAATAAATTAATATATTATAATTATTTAAATAATTAATCTTGTTATAAATAAAATTACATGTTAAAAACTTTAAATTTAATTTAAAATAATTATTAATTATGTTGTATCATTTATTTATTTAATAATAGTGTCATTTTATATAAGTTTGAATTTATAAATTTACGTTGAATTTATATCAATTTGATAGGTCGTACTAAAAATTGCCACTCTTATTAACAACGATCAATATAATAACAAATTTAATACAAATAAAAAATATTATTATATAAAATTATTCTAAATACTATCAACGAAATATTTTATGATCGCCTTATACAGTGAGGTGTTCAATTAAGTTAATTTTTATTGAAACTAAATTTATTAACCTTGTCACAAATTATATTTATTTATAAACAAATGTGAAATTAAATTTTTGTCAATAAAAATGCTTCTTTCTCAGCAGGTTTGTCTGACCATTCGGTAATTACCAAACCTGGTTTTTAAACAGAGGAGTCAGTAGGAAGCCTAACTGAAGAGCCATGTAAATGGAATAATTCAAGATGAAAAAGCAGATGAAGAAGATACGCAACAAGATCACTTGGAACCTATCTGTCATTAAAGATATTAAGGATTTGAAGTCTTGGTCTGAATTGTGCTATTTGCAGAGAAAAATCTCTTTGATATTTGAAATATGGAAATCAAATTGAGCAGAAATCAAGATAAGCACGTTTCGAGTTTGCACTATGATCAAGCTGCTGATCTGAAATGAAGAGAGGATCCTACCTCTTTTGTTTGTTGTACAATGTTGTGAGTCCTCTTGTGTGCCAATAGTCTGGACTCGAACGACGCTCTCAGTGTATGTGAAAAGCGATGGGTTGACAACTACAAGAAGAGCAGTAGGAACATGAAGGTAAACGCCTACACCAAGATTAAAACCATCGTTAGCGAAAAGAGTATGGATACTCCAATTTTCCAAGCCTTATCAACCCATCTCAGCAAATTGACAAACCCTTGTACAGTACGCACCATGATGATACAAGAAGTAGGCCTGTAAGATTTTGCATAAATACCGTGCAAATTTCCCATTCGAAAGTGCCTACTTGTCTCTATCAACATCTAAAATATGAGAAAACAAATCAAATCAAATCAAATCAAATTTTGCTTTTATGAACAAAATAGACAATATAAAGTCTTGACAGAAGAATTAATGTGGCAGCTCCATGTAGCCCGAGTGATGGTTTTTTGAGTTGAGTTGATTTGCCGTACTTTAGTACTGAGAAGAGAAAATATGTCCAAAAAAAAAAAAAAGTGGCACGAGGGCTATAGGAGGAGAATATTTTTTACAAACAGCAATTTTTAAGGTAACTTTCTGACTTCAGAGTAATAACTCCAAATAATACAATGGGGTCCGACTTTATAGTAAGCGAAAAATAGGAAAGCTGATATTGAAATGGAAGACAGCACTGCTGAGGATCTAGCCTGCGGAGAACGGAATGCATACTGTTGAGAACACCAATCAGGACATAAATTAACAAGATGACTTCATTACACGGTGACATCATGTCATATTGTATGATTAACAAGTTAACGCGAGATTGCTGAACAAGTACCTGTCATAATAACTTGATGGGTTACATTAATACCCACAGCCACAATATCTGCTCCACTTGTGAATACAATGTCTACAGCATCTGGATCACCAAAAATCTGCTCATCTTGTAAAAGCATTGGAAAGGATATTATAGAGAGAGAGATGGAGTGAGCAATTGTGTGTATTGATATCGAAATTTACTTCCAAAGTCTACCTCTCTCTCTCTCCATTCACTGATTAGAAAAAACTGATGAAACTCGTGCAAGTTTAAACCACTGATACAGTTAAACAAGAGACTTCATGATTAAATAGGCTGAAAAGAATTTTGAGCTACGCAGGAGCAAGACGATATACGACCTGATTAGCTGTTTTAGAAATTATGCCAGTCGGAAGAGATAACAAAAACTAATAGACAGAAGCTTCAAATTTATTCAAGATTCTTGACCATGGAAGACTTAATTCGAGGAACTTACATTCGCTTCTGCTGCTGGATTAACATTCCCATTCACTGCAAAAGCACCGCCAAGTAGAACTATCTGTCCAATATTATTTACAAATGCAGGATCTTGTTGAATCGCCTGTATCAATCACTAACCCATAAGAAATTAATGTAAGCGATACATATGAAAAACTGTGCTAAGTAAGCAAAAGTCTAACCAATGCAATATTTGTTAGTGGTCCCGATGCAACCACAGTGACTTTCCCAGGGTAAAGGTTTGCTTGCTCAACAAGAAAATCAACCGCTGACTGTTCAATTGGCTTTCCTTTTGGTGGAGGGAAATTTTGGTTGCCAAGTCCATCAGCGCCATGGACAAAATCAGCAACGCGAAGTTTTGTACCTTTCTTTACAAGAAAGAAATGATTCAATATATTGAAGTTTTGATGATGATCTTCTTCTGTTCTGCTGCCATAACTTTCTTTCTCTCTTTCTGTTTCTCTTTTGGATGTGAATCAAATAAAACGATTAGTTGTATGATTCAAAAAGATTATTTTATGATAAAATTCTGTGCGGTGAGTGGTTGGCAGTTAAACTGAAGAAAGCAGTGTAATGTTAGTTTTTTGGAAGGTGTACGAGAAATGATGATTACTGAACTGAGCTGGAGTTCTTGTCTACCTCGTTGGGCGTGTTAAGGATGTTCAGGAATCTACCTTTGGGTTTGGTTTATCTTTGTGCCTTTTTCAGATTGACCTTTCATCGATACTCCTTTGACAAACTAAATTTGTTTATGACAAAAGGGCATACTAAATTGGGCACATTAATGAGCTTATTTTTAAAAAGTTTAATGATATAATCCCTTCTGGCATCATCATTCATTAATAGTTAAAGAATTCTCAAAGGCCAATAGCAACTGAAAAGACAGGGAGATTGATTACTAAATTTGATTGTGAGTGATGGTGAAACAAAAAAAAAAAAGTTGCTTCTTGTAGTTTCAGATAGTGGGTCTTAAAACCTAATTTTTGAATTCAAAACTCTATCATTGAGATATACATATTTCATTATTATTTGAATCATTTCTTTCTCTCCAATTTGAAAAATAGGTGTAAATTAATAATCGAAATATAGAGTTATTTTGTTATTTTATTTATATGCATATTTTAAAATTTTGTCTATTAATTTAAAAATTAATTAATTAATTAATTGATTATAACAGCGAATATTAATAAATTACATAATTCTATTAGACAGTAACACTTGGCCCTGCTTAGTATCGTTTCATGAAAAGTGAAAACTTATTAATTTTCATTGAATTTGAATAAAGAATGCAATATAATTGCACAAGATTATCATTAGAATGAACCTCATTTTTTATGGGCCATTGACACATGGCAATGCTTAAGCCCAAAGGTTCAAATGGCCCAGGAATTCAGACAAATTATTTTCTGAAGTCAAACGAATCAGCCCTTTCCCCCTCCATTGATTTTCAAATCAAAAGCAAATTATTTTTTCCCGTTAAAACCAGTAGATCTCAGTCTGTACTTTCTGTCTCTTACACTGTTCCACAAAAATGATCCCACCATCATCTTCAAAATCGACAAAAACCCTTATCAGGAATTGCTCTAAAATTGAACAGAGAGCAAAAAAGCAGCAGTGTTCCAGAAATCCATTGCAAGATCTCAACAACGCCATTGTTGACAGAAGCAGCAGCAGCAGCAGCATTGACGCCCCAAAGGGTTGTCTCAGGTTCTTTATTTCTCACTCTTCTTCGAATACGAAAGCTCCTTTTATTGACAGACCGATAAAAGTAAAAGCTTTAGCTAAAAATACCCCGAAATCTGCTCCCAATCCATCAAAACCGTGGAAACGCAGCGGTTTTCAGAAGCCCATTTCGCAGAAGGGGGAGAAAGTAAGGAAAAATACTCCTTGTTTGTACCAGTGGCAATCTGGGAGGAAACCTACTTTTAGAAATGGATCAAAATGTAAAATTTCATCAGTTTTGGATGCCAGCGGCGGTAATTTAAATAAACTGCCATCTGGGCCTGAGCTGAGGGTTTGTGATGTTAGTGATTCGAATTTGACTCCTTCGAGTAAGATAGCAACTAGTTCAGGCTTAGATTTTACGGTAGCTAATAAGGTTATTGCTGATTGTAATTGTTTTAATGGCGATGACAAGTTATCAGATAATAGTGGAAGCAAAAATAAAACACCTCCAATTCAGGCCTCAGTTTCTCCGGAGATACAAAATCAGAGCGGCTCATCTGTAACAGCTACAGCGACCACGCCTGCTTGTTATGGCGCTGGCCATGTTGTGTCAGGGATCACTGACAAGAGGAAATGTAGGCCTAGAGGGTTATTGACTGTAGGAGATAATAATGTACTAGACTTTGGTATGGCTAAGTCTATTGATAGTTTTGAAGAGGATCATAATCATGAAGAAAATGTTATAAGTGTTGCCGATGTTTCTAGAAGAGTTTCTATGGTGCCTTTACCTGCTGAGGCTGCAATGCATTGGCTTTTGTCTCCTTGTAATGAGGAGGATGAGGGGCAAAAGGAGAATTCCGAAAATGGGTCGTGTCATTTGAAGATTCACTCTCCCTCGTCAAGTTTATTTGGTGATGATTTTAGCTTGGATTTGGGCAATGATAGCAATAATAGGAGTGTCTCGATTGGTGCAAGAAGGAGGAGTAATTCTTTGTGTTCTCCAACTGAAGTGACTGAGTTTCAAGGAAGTTTGAAGACTTTTGATGACAATGTTGTTAATTCATCTTCTCCCAAATGTACTCCTAGTTGCAAGACTGCTGGTTTGGAAGAAGAGAGGAAGAGTCGTTATGATTTTGATGGAGAAAATTCTCCATTTTCCAAGGATACTTTGGGAAGTGGAAATGTCATAAAAACACCACTATCTGATTCAAGCACGGATAGATGTGCTGGTTTGTCGCGATTAAAATCAGAAGCTGGTCAAATACATCACTTTGGTTCTGAAGTTGATTTGCTTGCTGAAAGTATTCAGATGGCAAGTTTGGCTTCCAAGGGTTATGAATCGATATGGGATCCAACTAGTTCAAGTTTTCAGTTTGATTGTATGACAATGCCTTCCAACTCTGTTGATCATTCCCAATTTCAGAAAGTTTTGGGTGACCGACATTGTTGGATGTCTACTTCTAGTCTAGGGAATGTGTCACAGTCCCAAATGAGGATATCATGGAGGGAAGGATTGGATGAGTTTGATAGTTGCAGATATTTATCGGACGAAGAGGAAGATGTCAGTGGCTGCTGTAATGATCAGTTGAAGTCCTGTCAGAATCCTGAGCTTAATGTTAACGTGGAGAATTACAAGATTCTGAAAAATAATTTCGGTTCAACTGAATATGTAGATACTGAACTGGGAGACAAAGAAAAAGATGAAGAAAGTCTTCCTTCTCAAGTTTCATGTTCATGTGCAGAGTCAATAAGCATTGATGGCAGTGGCTTGGCTGCTTCAGGGGATTCAGATTGGAATGTATGTTATAAGAACCACTTGTTTTATGTATGATATTTGTCTTTTCTTCTATGTATGATATTTGTCTTTTCTTCACGTTTACTCTTTCAATCCATTAGACTAAGTGTCACCAACCTGAAACCCAAACTGGTTCTTCATTTGTGGTGATTATCGAATGATCACTTAAATGCCACTTATGTATTCTAATTTGTTCCATTACTTGTATCTTCAATTCTGCTTTTATGAATCTCTTCGTTTAAGTTAAGATGCTTTCTTTTCATAAATTGTGAATGCTTTCTCAAATTTATTCAAGTCTTTTCTGGAAAATTGTTGGAATTGCTTGATAAGCATCGCTGTGAAGCTAAGCATATATATTAATTATATACCATTTCGATTAATGACATTGATCGGCAATTTGACTTTTGGTAAGCACCAACCTTTATTGTTCTTTCCTTTTTTCTTTTCTGGAACATTGATGCTACTTCTCAGGTTATGGCAGTTCAGATTTTCTCTTAGTAAAAAGAAAAAGATTATGAAAACGGTACAGAGATTAGATAAGTCTATGGCTTCCATATTGAGCTCATTTATTCCTCGAGAGGTGGGAGGAGTCTATGAATTTCACCATATTGCTGTTCCTTAATGTGGGATGGACTGGAAATGATGCTTGGAAGAAAATGTTGCAGGACATAGGATAAAGTTGGGCCAGAAAAAAATAGTTGGTGGGCATAGATTAAAGAAATCCATGGCTTTTTAACTGTGATTTAATCATAGAACATGACCAAAAGGAGAAATAGAAGAATCATGATGCTGCCTTCTACAAATTAAGTGATGAGACATGGGAGGTGCATTTCGAAATATTTTTTGCATCACAAGGATGTTCGCATGTCACTTTTATGTTGATTAGTAGAAATAGACAAGAGAATTGCAAGTTTGCTCTTTTCAGAGAAACACATAGCAGCTGCCTAATAAGTACTTTTTGGACAAGAAAAGCACTTCAACTGCTTTCCAAACCAATATTTCGTGAGAATGGTATCAATTTGGTTTGATACAGTTAGTATAATGCAGACTGCATTTAGCAGCACAAGTCTACTGAAAATATGATCTTCCATGTACTAGAAGATTGAGTAAACTATCATAATCTTAGTTTGGATGACATGTAAGAGAAACTATTTCAAGAGTTTAAGTTAATAGTTAGAAGACGCAATCGGTAACAGTAAATACATACCTGTAGTCATCTTCATACCTAATTGTGTTGACCTTTCTGTGTTAGATAAAATTATGATTTATGATCTTATGTAGTTGAATAAAAATATTGTATGCTTTCAAAAGGATACTTTCTTGCTTCTAGACAATGATGCTTTGTTGGCAAATGTATGCAAATTTGACCTGACAACTGAGTTTTGTTAGCATTCTTATCTGGACTGGAGTTGTTGCCATCTCATTTTTGTTTCTTAGATTGACGTTACAAAAAATATTGACATTCTTTTGGTTTGGTTGATACCCAGATGCTTTGCTTCCTTATTTGACAAAACCCAACTGGATATGATATATAATATTATTGAAGTCTTTCTTCTTGTATTGGCAACTTTGCATATATATATATACAGAGAGAGAGAGAGAGAGAGAGAAGGTCTATATCACAACATGAAGTTTCTATAACTAATATATTATACTGACCAAGCCACGCCGGCTGTGTTCAAAATCAAGCGTTTGTGAAGAAATAGAATGATTAGGAGCATATTAAGCACCTAATCAACAATTAATGGGGCTGCATGTGTTTGCTATAATACAACAGACAATGAGATTGACAAATTTGACCATAATAATTAAATTAAGCAACTTGAATTCCTATAGCACATTGTTTTGATTCAGAGGCTGTTAGGAGGTTTGATCCCCCTACCCCCAGCAGAGACCAAGTCAAAGGAAGAGATACACTCTTCCTGAATTTAATAATTTATTCATAATCTTCCAATCCTTTGCGTGTTCAACAATGTTGCTGCATTTCTATTGTTTTTATTCTTTATTTTCTTCGTCAGCCTAAATTTATGTCTATCTATCTATCTATCTAAGTTTTGAGTTGTGACAATATGATGATATAGGATAGATTGCTATTATTTTATTACATGGTTAACTTGAACCTAATGGAACAAATTAATTAAAAGATAATGTGTGGGAATTGGATACCAGATAAATTAATAAAATTATATGATATTTTTTTACACAAAATTTTAATATTTTTATAAAAAAAATTAAATATATATCATAATTCAAAAAATCCTGATTTAACATATTCAATACAAAATTTATAACTAAACGTATGTATAATAACAAAATTAATAAAAAAATAATCCCATTCAATATTATATAAATTTAAACTCACAAATTTTGTTATAATCTTGTTCATAATTTGATAAATTATGTTAAAAATGATCATTACTACTATATATATATATATATATATGAGCTCATAAGATTTAAAATAAATAAAAATACAAAACAAGAAGCTAAATTCTTTTATATAAATCAAATTTATCTCTCTTAATTAAATATGTATAGCAGGGAAATGCAATTTTCGCTGTATTTCCTGTATTAATGTTGTTTATATTTTTGTTGAACATAAGATTGTGGAAGATGATGATAGATTTTCAAACATCGGTTTATTTTCTACATGTTAAAAAATGGACATGACGTGTTAGACACTTTAAAGTTCCTTCTTACAACCCCCAATAAACCCAAAAGTCTTCCATACGTCTCTCTTCTTCTCCTTCAAATACTTCTTCTTCTTCTTAATTTTCTTCATCAAAAATCAATGGAGGGACTTCTTCCTATGGTGATCAAGGCAATCAAGAAGAACAATACTCGCCGCCGGTACCAATGTCTTTCATCCGGGGCAACTCAGAGTTACAACGTAGCAGATTTCTATGATGATAATATTGGTACTCACTACAATTCTGTTTATATGACACATTCTGCTGAGAAGAACATGGAGGAGAGATACAGTCACCGGAGGCACAAGTCTGTCGGAGACTTTTACGTCGGGTACTCATCGGCAAATGGTGGTGGTGGTGCCGGTGGTTCTTCTCCTCCAAAGCAAAAGCAACTTGTGAGGTTTAGGAGTCACAGAATGTTGTCATGTATAACTGGTGGTAGCTGAAGATCAAATCAATCAGTGCACAACTTTTTTGGTTAATTACCAAAAGAAAAAGTGTTGTAAGATTCTGTTTTTTTCTCTTACTGCTTTTGTTTTCTGTAGGTTAAGAAAATGGTTTTTTTTTGACGAATTCTTTTGTTGGATGAAGTAATTGTTGTACAGCTTAGTTGAATTTGTGTGAAGAAATTGCCAGCTTGTGTGTCGGCTGCTTTTCAACCCCATCAATCAACCAAACAGTTATGTACAACACAATGGGCTTAATTTGTGCAATCTTCTCACAATTATTTGTTTTATTCTTATCTTCAAAGAAAAAAGGGCAGGAAAAGAACAGGAGTGAAATGAAATGAAATGAAATTTTTTTTCTATTATTCAGTTATACTGTGAAATCATTAATTAATGGAAATAAATCTATTATTACCCTTTATTTTTAAATTTATTAATATTTATTAATAAATTAAAATTTCAATCAATTTTTTACTTTTATTTTAAAATTTTAATAATTATTGTAATAAATATTTTGTTAATATTTTTAAATATAAATACATGTTATATTAATTAATTATATTTTATTTGAAAAAAAAATACTTTCATTTATTGAAAGAGTTTATGCATTTTTTAATTAAAAATTTAAATTAATTTTAAATTTTATTTTTAAATATGAAATAATCAAATTTCATAACTTTAATAAGTTATTTAGCAATAAATATTTAAATTTATACTATAAAAATATATTTGTTGATTAAATTTTATTTGTTAATTTTGAAAAAAAATTTAAACTTGATATTTATATATTTATGTATTTTTGGAGTATTATGTTAGAAAATTAATATAATTCATTTACTCTATAAAATATTGTCATATGTAAGAGAAAATAAATGATATAAAATTTTTTTAAAAAATTATTTTTTATTTTTAAATTTTTATATATTAAAACAACAATAAAAAGAAAAAAAAAATGAAATATATACACAACAGAAAATATTATTTATTGAATATATCATAATACCACATTAAATTTGTGACCCTGTATTTTGGGAACACCTAAAACTTTGTCAATTATTATACAATTAACAAGTAAATAAGAGACAAGATTTGGATTAATTAATGGTAGTATTTGCAAATTGGCTACAGTTTGAGATGTTGTATTATAGTCTTAATTTTTGACAATTCAGCTTGGTTCAGTGATCTTTTTACCTGCAGTCTGGGACTGTGGCTTTACTTTTTGGCATTGCTTTTAAACTTTGTTTGATTAAGAAAAATTTAGTTATTAAATAAAGCGTGATATCAAAAAATTTGATTAAGATATATTTTATGTTCTTATATCTTTTAACGTAAAATTTAAAATAATTAATATAAAAACTTAAATTATACAATATAAAAATTAAAATGATTAACGTATAATTTAAAATATATAAAAAAATTAAAAAATTAATATAAAATTTAAAACGATTAACATAAAAATAAAAAAATAAATATATATTACATTATTCTTGTAACAAGTTGATAATCAAAATTTCAATATTCCTGCAATTACAAATTTTTGAAAGAAGCCTAATATCTGACCCAAATTAGGTTAATATTTAAGCATGTTCTATAAATAGACATTAATTAACATAATATTTATTTATCTCCTACATCCACTCAATTGAATTTTATCTCAATGTTCACATAATTTATTAATCAATGTATTTTTTTTTTTTTTTTTTTGTGGATTTGAATTTATGGTTCGGTCCACTTTGCACAGGTTCATCGAGAGAGAGTCTCGATCCCTAAGGCTTTCTTTCTCCTTATGTTTATACTTAGTTTCTCAAACTCAATAACATTGTCTTCTTTAATTTATTAATTTTTTAAATTATCACAAAAAATAATTTTAACTCTTTCTTAATATAATTTTACCCTTATATACTCTCATATAAATTATTGTATGCTTTTTGCCCTAACATATTATGATACTAATCGTTGCCATTGTATTTTTGGTACCCTTAAATCCTAATGGTGTTCTTGAGTGCTTGCCAATTTCTCAAGTCAGAAGAAAATCCTGAGAAGTCAGTGACCACCCGCGGTTCTGCATATAAAAATTTCATCACCATACTGTAATTAACCTAGATTTACCATGGTTAACGATTGACTTGCTTAATAGACTGCCCAAATTAGAATTTAATGGTCAATATTTTTGCTATTATTGCCAACTTAAAACAAAAAACCTAGCTAGCAAAATAATATTCTGCAAGTTATTTGTAGTGAAATGAAGAACAAAGTAAATCATTTGTTTTAGTTTAATAGAATGTAATAACATAAAATAAATTGGAAAAACTGTAACATATAGGTCAGTTTCTTTGAATTATGTTGATACAAATGGAGTTATCTATCAAATATAATCACTATAATTTTCAAAAAAGAGAACCCATTTTGGGCAAACTACTCAAGAGCTAAACTAAATGCAAAGAGAGAGAAAATTAATTGATCTTCTTCTTTACAAGAGCTAGGTCGGGGTCATTTCTCTATTTATCAAATCAACTTCCTTCCTAGAAGTTCATAAACTAAAGAAAATGAGAGAGAGAGAGAGAGCCATGGCACTGTTTCTTCCCATATAACTTGTGGAAAAAACTTGTTTTCCCAACTATCATTGAGCGTACACGTGCAAGAGAGTGAAAGGTAGAGATATAAAAAAAAAAAAAAAAAAAAAAAAGAAAGAAGAGAAGAGCAAAATATATGAATAGAAGATGCAATACCATGAACATGTTTGTTGATGGTCATCTAATCTAACCACACATGCTTGCCTTTTAAAACCACAATGAAAATAAAATGATTAGATGGCAATCAACAAACAGATCCATAGCTGCATAGATTTATGGCAATATCTTCTGGGCATTCGAGATAGAGGGAAAATGAAAACATGTAGAATTAGAAGAAGAGAAAAATATGACAACTCTTAATGAGAAAATTATCAAAGGCGTAGGAAAAAAAGCATCTCGTTTGGAATATTATTATATTCCTGAGAAGAAGAATATGCTTTGAGAATAAACGTCAGTTCTTTGTCTTCATGTTCAGACTGGCTGGAGATGAATAGAGGGTGGCCTCCACTCCGATAGGAGAGAAAGAAATCAATTTTTTAAGGGTGGCAAATCGGCCAGGTCAAATTGGGTCCATGTGAGCTTGTGAGTCAAGAGATTCAACCTAACTTATTATGCCTGGCCCACAGAACCTAAGTCTAGATCGGATTCGTAAGTTTAAATGATTTTTTTTTAAAAAAAAAAAATAGCCCACGAGCTGGGCCTGGCCTGAACCAGCCGCCTCTCTAAGAATATATCAGTCTTTCCCTGTGGTTTTCGTTTTTTGGTTTTTGACACTTTATTCTACAGAAGGGTGAGACTGTGATAGAACCGCAAGTGGTGCTGTAGTTGGTACTCCTCCTTTATCTGGTTTGGTAAATGCTTCTCTTTGTTCACGCATGGAATTGTATACGTCAAGCTCAAAAGTGTTTAACCAAATCATGCCCAAAATCGCACCCAATATAGCTAGATCAAAAAAGAATTTAAAATCTCATTTTCTTGGAATTATACCATCCATAGTCGTAAAACTGAATTTTATTCTATTATTGATGTGAGAAAGTATTGGAATCTCAGCCATCTTATATTGTATTTAGAATTTTTATTAATTAAACCACTAATACTTGTGAAAAAAAAATACTGTAAATTCAACATAAAAATACCAAAAACTAATAAATTATTATTATTATTATTTTTTATCTACTATATTTTTCATTAGAATTCATGTGACCAAAAATATTTACTTTCAAATTACTTTTAAACAAAAATGTTTTGTATAAAAGAATCTAAAAACATTAATTTTTCTTTTTCTTTTTTTTTTGTTATTTCTCACCAATCTTTTGAGAAGTGGATACTTTTCCAAGAGACCAGTAGGGCTCACCCGAAAGGGCGACTTCTGCATGGACCATACCCAAGTTTAAGCCTAAGCTCACTAACCTTTCAGAGATGAGGGACTGTCTATGGAGGTAGGCTCCAACCCTAGATCGGTCAAAATGTTAAGCATTTTGGTGTGCTGCACAAGATGTCCAGATCGGGGAAGAGATCTTAGGATTGAAACTAATTAAACAGTTTTACCCAAATCCAATTTGGTTTGGTTCGGTTTTTGAAACCTAAAATTAAAAATGGAACCGACTATTTTTAGGTTGTAAAATAGAAAATGGAATAATACTTTTTTAAAAAATAAAATAAAATCAAAATGGTATAGAATTAATTGGTTCAATAAATTGTTAAATTTTTCATTAAATCATAATTATTAGGTAATTATTATTATTATTATTATTTTTATTTGTTTACTGTCATAAATTTATAAGTTGTCATAGAGAATATAGTTTTATTTATAGCAATAATGAAGATGACAAAACTAGTAGTAGATGCTAGTTGAATCAACAGATATAAAAAAAGAAAGAAAGAAAATAAAGTAAATGACAAACTATAGTTATAGGTTAAACAATAGGTAAAATAAAAAATGCACTTTTGGCTATCCGCAGGCTTTTCCAAAGCACTTCCATACACACCAGAAGTCCTAATTAAAAGATGAATAAAATGGTTGTTTGGCTACTAAGACCAAATTATTACCAACTTCTAAAAAGTTGTTAAATTCATATCCTATAATACAAAACAAAATAACCACTGACAAGTGCAAAAATCCAGCCTTTCGCTAGTAATAAATTATATTTTATATTGCCGCCAACTTTACAAAATAACAATTCAATAAAATAAAATTCCATTAATCTAATTAGAATAAAAAATTGTTGATAAAACCAAAGAACAAGAAGATTATATACATATATATGTTTAAACAATTAATTCTGAAATAGAATCAGTTTACAGACATGGAGAGATTCTGCTTTTCTCTTTGCCTTCGGCTGCTTCTGGCTCTGTTTTTGTTTCTGTTTCCTCCCAATTCTTTTCTTCTGCACTGAAGAGTAACAAGCTTTGTAGCCAGTGCTTCAAATGTGAATCAAGCAAAAGATGTCCTGCCAGTGAAGCTTATCCCCACATGACAGCATTCGATGACATGCTTATTGCCGGCGCCTTGCAGTCGGATTTCGTGGATTCCGATGACCGGGGAGTTTACACGGTTCCGGATATCAAAGGTGGTGAATCCAAGAAGTACAATGCTTATTTTGGCTGGAATTCTACTTCCGGTTCAGCTTCAGGCTACCACAGGTAAATTGCAATGTCAGAGCATTGTTGGCATTCCTTTAATCACTAGTTAAATTAGTCATTTTGGTCCACATATTAGTAAAATCCAGTCTTTAATGTCATTCACTCAATTAGAATTTTAAAATAAACTATTTAATTTGAGCCAAAATTGATCAGCACAAGACAAATAACATATGTGAAACAATATAATGAGAATCTTTCTTGCATATGGAAAATTAGACAAAATTTGGTAAATATCATTGCATCATATACATATATATAGACTTCATTAAAATTAATAGACTAAAGCAGATTATTTAACAAAACTACAGATTTAGCAACTACATGGACGAGTGCTCAGGTGGAGAAAGCTACCTCACTGTGGACAAAGATGGTAAAGTGAGCCTTCAATCATTGAGCTCATTGGAAAGCTTGGCCCAGGCCGACTGGAAATTCATCAATCCACCCGAGAAGCTTAATCATCGAAAATTCCGGTTCTGGGTTTCTAACAGTTTTTCCAGCGAAGAAAAAGAAGAGAATTGTGGGTGTGTCTGAATGCAAGTTTGATGGCTCAAATGTCAATCAGCTTTTCGCCTTCTGATTTCATTACCACAAAGCCTTCTGTTGCTGTGGTGTTCATAACCATTGATTTCCTGAAAACTCAGAATCAAAAATAAAACTTCAAGCTGTATTCAAATTAGGAGGAGGATTGTCCCAGTTCAATTATATGCAACATATAATGTGCTGTGGCATTTATTTAGGCAAATAAATGATAATCATTATTGCAACCACGGAACCTTTTCTTATTGAGGTGAGGTAGTTTTTATTTCAAACAGTGAAATGAAATAGCTGGTTGTCAATTATAAATGGATAAGTGGTTGGCAGTGCTTTCAGAAAAGTAGAACCACAACAAAAACAAACATATCCAGTTTTTGTGAGGATGGCAATTCGGAAATATAATATATTCTCTTAGATTCAAATTGTGGATACTCAAAACATTACCAGCAGTTTTCCTGAATGTGGATGATTTCAAAGCGTTAGTTATGCTCCTCTATGTTCTTAAATCTTGATGATTCTGACACATCCTCTGTTCCTTCTTCCAGCCATAATAATCTGAAAAGAAACAGAAGGAACTTTGTCTCGTATAATGTACCGAAAGCAGAAAATACAAGAATTTGACAAAGTATACAAATTTCTTTCGATTACCTTTCACCCAAAAGAATATCCAACTTCAAGGCCAGGAAAGAAACTCTCAACTTCCTTCCCTCTGAAAAAGATATGAAATGAAAGTGAATCATAAAAATATGTGATCTAAACAATACATTGAAGAATAAAAAGAATTGTAACAAACTGTAATTAATAAACAGAAATGCACTGATCAGATTACCTTAAAAACACTGATTGAACTTTGTTCTGAGTTCAAAGAGAGCTCATCCTTCGTATTCTGGATCGTAGATGAATTTGTAGTCTATCTCAACGTAAGGAATGTGAGCTAACTTGGACCACTCTTTTCCTTTACCCCTTTTGCAATGTCCTTTTAGCAGAGGACAATTCCATATATATAATCGCAAGAGTGAAGATGGTAGACCTGGCTCTGGAAAGGATGTGAGCTTTGGGCAACTATAGATCCACAACAATTCTAGAGAGCTGAGGCTTTGAAAACCCACAGAAGATAGATTTTTCAATTTTAGGAATCCAAAAATGAACAATTGAGTTAGAGAGGAAGGGAGAATAATTCCTTTCTCGTTCTCTGGGAAAGACTTTGCATCGTGACATCCATGAATCCATAGACATTTAAGAGAGTTAAGCCTGTGCAAACCCCACTGGAGCAGTGCCTCGTACATTTTGAGATCTTCAATTTTAAGTGATGTAAGGTTGGTTGGAAAACCTTCTGCTGGAAAGTACAAAAGGCTTGGACATTGCCTTATTTCTAGATATTGAAGAGAGTTGAGATTGTGCATGTCGTCTGGAAAGGCTGCTAACTTATCACATTTGTCAATTCCAACAGTTGAAATGGTGCAGGGAAGCCCTCTTCCTGGGAAGCAAACAAGACTTGGACAATTCCGTATATAAATCTGCTGAAGAGAGTTAAGACTGTGTAGGCCCTCTGGTATGGATTTAAGATTTTTACAATTAACAAAGGCCATCTCTTTAAGATGGCTGTTACGGTGAAACCTCTCTGCTATTGCCTCTAGTTTTGGACAATCACGGATGTAAAGGGATTCAAGCTCCTTCAGTAACTGGCTTCTTGAAGACAAGGCAGTGAGCTCTGAGCAATACCAAATCTTAAGGTGTTTAAGTGTCATCAATGAAGACGACGAAGATGAAGGAGATGACGAAGAAGAAGAACCACAAACATCCTGCTCGTCATCCAACAAACGCTGCAGTTTCTTACAACTCCAAATCTCAAGCCGTTTTAGAGAGGAAGGCAGCTTGTCTCGAACAATGAATGTCAGTGAAGGACAATTTCTAATATACAAACTTTCCAGTTGTGCACTGTTCTCCATCATTCCCGCAGGTAAGCATTTTAAATCTCTACTATTTTCAATCTTAAGAGAATGCAGATTATTGGGAAGGAAATTTATTTCTGGAAATGAAACAAGACTTGCGCAATTTTCTTCAATAGATACGTCTTCAGGATAGGTGACCATATGTAGCCCTTGGACTGGCTTCTCATTTGAAAAAATCCCACTATATCTCCGAGATCTGATCAATGGAGAAAAATCACCAATTGCTAGATATTCCACCTTCTGAACTCTTTGCTTTAACAATTTTCCGAACTCAAAAAAATTTGAAACGTGCACAAACTTCAACAGCGACTTAGAGTCAGTTGGACTATTGTACACCATCCCTTTGCATCCATACAAGTCTAATGAACTATTCGTAATAGTCATAGACTTTATGGCCCTAGAGTCAATTGGAGTGCGGCACACCAGTTCTTTGCATCCATTTACTTCTAATTTGCAGAGCATTGGAAAGCTTGAGAATGAAACTACCAACTCTGCACAATCACTAATAATTAGTGTCTCCAATGAAGGAAGGTTGTCTGGCAATTTTGCTGAGAGTTTGGGACATCTTACAATGGAAAGCTCAATGAGGCAAGGGAATATTTCAACATGCTCATTTTCTTTGACAGTGTCCCAATATTCCCATTCGGCCAAATACTCAAAACGAAGAGTCTCTAGTGATTGAAAAGGCTTTGAGCAAAACTCCCCATAAATCTCAAAACCCATCCTCTTTAATCCTGTCATTCCTACGATGTTGAGGTGTTTAAGTGAACCCAACTTCCCAAGTGCTGGCAAGGATGTGCAATTTTTACAATTTATCAATTCAAGAGCAACTATGTTGGACAATAATGGATCCCCTATCCATAAAGGAAATCTTTTACCACTGTAGCATGTGATAGCTAGCTTCTTTATATTTGTATGAGGTTGTAGCATGCCAAGCACATTTTCTTCTAACATCTCATTTCGTGAGTCATCAGCTTGAGAACTCCATTGCAACGACAATTCTTCTAGCCCTTTCTTATCTCTTAATATGACCTCTCTGATATCTTGCAAATCAGTCACATTTTCCAATCCTGAAATGCAGATTTTTCCGCATAGGAAGTGCAAATTCTTCAAATCATATAAACTAGACCCGCTACCTTTTCCCACAATAAAATTAGTCAATGTTTGGAGATTCTTCAACTCCCCCATTCCTAGTGGCATCGCTCTTAAATTTACATCAGTGATATCAAGATGATGTAAATTGATCAAATTCCTCTTATTGGATGGCAACTCTATTAGACGAGAGCAACCTTTTAATATCAAAATTTGCAAGTTGAATAGTGTGCTTGTCGACTCTGGTAAACTTCTTATCTTAGTGTCAGCCAGATTGAGGTACCTTAAGAGTCTCAAATCTTTAATTGAATCAGGCAACTGAGTTATATGATATCCTTGTAAAGATAACACCCTTAACTTTTTGAGCTTTGGCAACAAATTAAATAAAACCATATAAGTTATGTAACCAATATTAGAGCCCCCTCTTTTGCATACTGGCAAGAATGTTCTCAGATATTCAACTTTATAGAAAGCCTTAAACTTATTTTTACCATCATACCAATCGCGAGTGTAGGAAGAATGGCGAATCCTTTCAAATCCTCCTGATAGCTTGTCAGCATCTTCTAACCTGAGAACGGTTTCTCCAGAAACCAATTGAGCGAGATCATGGATAAGGTCATGCATTACAAATTTAGAACTATCAGTATTTGATTTTTGAAAAATTGACCTTGACACGAGATCATCAAAACGCTTGTTGCCCCAGTCTTCGGGTTGCTCATCATTTCTTGATTGTTGAATAATACCTTCAGCCATCCACAATAAGGCAAGTTCCTTCATCTCGAATTCATAATCTTTAGGAAAAATTGCACAATAAGCGAAACATCTCTTCAAATGAGGAGGAAGATACTGATAACTCAACTGTAATACAGGAAGAATGCCATTTTTTTGAGGGAAAGTCAATATATTGCTGTTCAATATATCATACCAAGCATCGTCTCTGCTAGAACGCAAAAGGCCACCGAGGGTCTTTGCTGCCAAGGGCAAGCCTCCGCATTTTCCAACAACCTTATTATGAAATTTTGAAATTTGACGGGCATTGATAACTCTACTTTCAGATACATGTTTCATGAACACAGACCAACAATCTTCATCTGATATATGCTGGAGATTATAATGTTCGATTGGTCCCATTGTTGATGCAACACGGGAATGACGTGTGGTCACAATTATCTTGCTTTTTGGTGCAGCATTTAGGAAGGGTGCTTTCAAGTCTTTCCACAAGCTGTAGTCTTCATTCCAAACATCATCTAACACTAGCAAGATCTTCTTTCCATCCACTGCTTTTTTCAATTGAACCTGAATCTCATTTAAAGCCTTGAGATCACAGGCTAAGGAAGTGATTGATTCGAGAAGTGCCCTTGAAATACTCAAGACATCAAAGTCATCAGAGACACAAACCCATGCTTTGGTATCAAAATTGACTTTAACTGTCTCATCATTGTACACCTCACGGGCAAGCGTTGTTTTGCCGACTCCACCCATGCCGACGATGGGTATCACCTGAAAGTTGGCATCGCTGGGTTCATCGTTTAACACCAATTTTAGAATGTTGGCTTTATCTTCATCTCTCCCATACAAATCGATTTCAGTTGGCACACTTGAGGATGGCGGCCTTCGCTGTGAATCAGTTGATGATGTCCCTCCAGGAGTCAATTGCAATCCAAGTTCAATTCTTTGCCTACACAGTTCTTCCAAGCGGGTAGAAATACTTTTAATCTTGGAGACTATTCTGATGTTGAACTCAACAGTAATTGGATTAAAACAACCGACACAATTAGGAATGTAGATGTGAACTTTGCTAGTGCTAGCCTGATGATCAAGATCAGGTAATTCTGCCATCAACTTGCGCTCCGAGGCTTCAGTGGCAAACTCATCCAGAATGTCCTCAGCATCATAAGCCAAGTCTGGGAGTTTGTCCAGCCAAATGTTCACAGCCTCATTTGTCTGCTTCTCCTCTGCGTCCTTGAGCACAGCCTGAATCATCATCAAAGTGTTTGCCCACTTCTTTAGCTCGGAATAAACGCCACCTTGAAGTTGATATACAAAGTTGAGCAGATCACTGGAAGCCAATCGGTCAAACAACACCTGGAAGAAAGCAGAGAGTAAGAGCTCTCCCACTGCCATGGCTTTGTTGATTGCAAAGAAAGCAAAAAGATGAGAAGGGAAGGAGCAAGAACAGAGAAGGAATCCGAAAATTGGATACAAGATGTCAGTAAATTGCCAATTAATGTTGATTAGGTTGCACAACATTGTGTGGATACAAGAACTCAGAGAAACTTTAGGCTTTCTTATAAGATAAATGTTTATAATTTTATATTTTTTTATACCGTGTTGATTACATTAATTAAATATATTAAGTTAGGTGACATGCATTTCTTTTGTCAATAACGTCAGAAAATTAAAGAGAGACCAATTCAAACACAAACAAAATCCAGTATCAAAATTTATTATAATACAATGTTGAGTTATTGCCTAATTTAAAATCCCTAACCAATAGCCAAAAATTCACACAACATATATAAATCTCTAATAGTCTACGCAACATGGAAATTGAAGTTCTAAAATTGTTATATATTAATCATATTTACTTTAATACATACTTATATATACACACACACACACACACACACACACACACATGCCTAAAAAAGAACCAAAACAATATATTTTCATTATTATTAAAAGCTGACAAATTTTAGCTACATGTAAGAATGATAATGGATTGAATTTGAAACAAATATTATTAAATATTTATCCGCTACAAAAATTTAATATTAAATATTTTGTAAATGTAGTACAAATTTGATATTTAATCATTAAACTAGCTATAATAAATAATAATTTATCTAATTCATGCAAATATTCACAAGTATTTTATGAATTTTTAAATTTTAAGCGCTAATAAATTATTTTTTAAAAAGAATTTAATTAAATTTAAATTTGTAATTAGTAATTTTATACTTGATTATGTTGTTTTAATAATTTATTTGAAAGATTTGAAGTTCAATCTAGTACTTGAACCAATTTTACTGGAAATTTTATATAATTATTGTATTAAATACTTAGTTCATTATTTTTTTTGAAAAGAAATTAATTATAAAATTAAAAAAAAAGTTGATGAAGCAAGAAAGCATGCCAATGACTTAAAAATATAATTATTTAACAATTTTACATATAAATACAATACTAATAAGTTATGTTATAATAATATCAATTTGTTTAGTCATCAGGCTATTATTTATATATCAAAATAATGTTGTGTCAATTTTTTAAAAATAATATAAAATAATTAAATATTTACAAATATTCATAACAAATACTTCCAAATCATTAATTGTAATCAAATCTATAATCACTTTTAAATTTAAATTTTATAAACTAAATTTATCTCTAATTTGTTAATAAATATAATAAATTCTTCTTGTTATGACTAGATATCGGCAGGTACCTGAATTAGGGGCTGAAAGTACCATCCCTTCCGGCATCCATAGTTGGTACAAGTAGTCAATATTTCCGGCCCATACAATTGCTTTTCTTGTTGGCAACCATCAAAGTTACTTTCGATTGTGCCTTCAGCTGCATTGTTGCAGACGCGCGGTGGAGCCCACCCGTTGTTCAGTCTATTCAATTCAATACCTGCAGCCTAGAATTTTGTCGTTTTGTTTCCATAGCTCATCATCTTTGTCATTGCTTTGCTCGCTTCCAATCCTGTTTTCTTCCTCTAACGATCCTGCACATTCCCTTTCTTAATTTCCCGTGAACCATTGAAGAAACCATGGCTGTGGGAGAGATCTTATTCTCTGCTTTCTTTCAGGTTTTGTTTGAGAGACTGGGTTCTCGTGATTTGTTCAACTTTGTACGTCGACTTCGATGCGGTGTTGATTCAGAGTTTATAAAGTGGGAAGTCACTATGATAATGATTCAGGCAGTTCTCAGCGACGCCTAATACGGACAGAGCTGGTGTAGTGAAGATTTGGCTTGCCGATTTCCGAGACTTGGCTTGCCATGCAGACGAAATTCTCGATGAGTTTCGCGCTGAAGCTTTGAAGCGCAAGCTGAAAGCACTAGTAAATTGTTGACAGCCACATTTGTCTGCTTCTCCTCTGCGTCCTTGAGCTGAATCATCATTACAGTGTCTGCCCACTTTCTGAGCTCTGAATAAACCCCGCCTTGAAGTCCAAGCACAAAACATAACAACTTAATTGAATTCCATTCATCGAATTAAGAATCAAATATTGTTGATAAAACAAAAGAGCAACAAGATTATATATAGAGCCAATTAATTCTGAAATAGAGTCAGCTTACAGGCATGGAGAGATTCTGCTTTTCTCTTTGCCTTCTGCTGCTTCTGATTCTGTTTCTGTTGCCTTCCAATTCTGCTGCACTGAAGAGTAACAAGCGTTATAGCTAGTGCTCCAAATGTGTAACAAGCAAAAAAATGTCCTGCCAGTGAAGCTTATCCTTACATGACAGCATTCGATGACACGCTTGTTGCAGGCGCCTTGCAGTCGGATTTCGTGGATTCCGATGACCGGGGAGTTTGCTCAGTTCCGGATATCAAAGGTGGTGAATACAAGAAGCATAATGCTTATTTTGGCTCGAAGTCTACTTCCGGTTAAGCTTCCGGCTACCACAGGTAAATTGCCATGTCAGAACATTGTTGACATTCGCTTAATTTCTCATTAAATTAGTCATTTTGGTCCACAAATTAGTAAAATCCATCTTCAATGTCATTCACTCAATTAGAGTTTTAAAATAAGCTTTTTGACTTGAGCCAAAATTGATCTGCACAAGACAAACAAAATAAGTGAAACAATATAATGAGAATCTTCCTTGCATATGGAAAATTAGACAAAATTTGGTAAATATCATTGCATCATATACATGTGTATAGACTTCATTAAAATTAATAAACTAAGGCAGATTCTTTAACAAAACTACAGGTTTAGCAACTACACGGACAAGTGCCCAGGTGGAGAAAGCTACCTCACTGTGGATAACGATAGTAAAGTGAGCCTTCAATCATTGAACTCATTGGAGAGCTTGGCCCAGGCCGACTGGAATTCCATCAATCCACCGTAGAAGCTTAATCATCGTGAATTCCGGTTCTGGGTTTCTAACAGCACAGGGAAATGCCTTGTAAAGGATCAAGAAACCTTGTTTGTTTGGGAAGAAAATGAAAGTAAAATGAAAAACCAGGGGAAGAAAAGAAATACGAATAACAGCCTTTTTGAGATCTTTATTTTTCTACCTTATCAAATGATTACAAGCTTAGCATATTTATATTAACAAAGGAACCTTCCAAATTACGCCATAAGGTTAACTAATCACTTCACTTTAGACTATAACAGAACTAATTACAATTAACAGATTTCTAACAAACATGATTATACAGCTAGTCAATAACTAATCCTAACAAACTTCTCCGGCACAGCGGTTCAGCTTAGAAATCCAGCTCACCAACTATCTCAACAATTCAGCTTAATTAGCCAAAGTTATGGCACCCAAGCATATGCATTATCATCCCTCCTCAAGCTGGAGTTCGGAAAAGAACCTGCAGCTTGGATCAAAACGGTTGAATAGAAAAGAATGGCAGTGGTTTGGTGAAGATGTCAACTTAAGAAACACTGGGAACAAAAGAAATTTCAATCTGTCTACTAAGATCCTTGTCACGAATATAGTGAATGTCTAACTCATTGTCCTTAGTTCTAGCATGGAAAATAAGATTTTGAGCCAAGGCCACAACACTTTGATTGTCACACCATATAAGAGGCACAACAGATGTGGAAATGTGAAGTTCACTAAGCAAAGACATTAACCAAGTAAGTTCAGAGCAAGTGGAGGCCAAGGATTTGTACTCAGATAGAGTACTAGATCTAAAAACCACCTGCTACTTTTTAGAGGACCTAGATACCAGATTTCCTGCAAAGAACACAGCATATCCTCCTTCAAATTTCCTATCATCACGGTCATAGGCCCTGCCAGCATCAGAGAAGGCTACAAAATCAAGTGTACCCCCTGAATGAAATTGAAGACCAAAAGAATAAGTTTCCTGCAAATATCTAAGTAATCTCTTGCAAACTTGCCAATGTTTAATAGTAGAAAAAGATAAAAATTGGCTAAGTTTGTTTACCATGAAAGCAATCTCAAGCCTAGTTAATGTCAAGTACTGCAAACCACCAACAACAATTCGATAAAAAGAGATATCTGGAAAAGCATCACCATTTGACTTACTTGACACCAAAAGACATAGGTGTTGAAAAACCCATTACAATTGATCATATTAGTTTAAGAGAGAAGCTCCTTAACATACTTGGTTTGAGATAAAAGTAAGCCAGTATCATTGTGATGAACTTCAATGCCAAGGAGACAATTGAGCTTACCAAGGTCCTTGAGAGTAAATTTCTAACCTAATTAATGAATAAAGGATTCAATATGAGATTGATTAGAACTGGTGATTAAGATGTCATTAACACATATGAGAATAATAAGCAATGATGAAGAAGAATGCTTGATGAATAGAGATGTATTAGCCTTAGAATTCACAAAATCCCATTGCAAAAGAGTAGTTCAAAACTGATCATACCAAGCTCGAGGAGCCTATTTTAAACCATATAATGCTTTATTCAATTTACACCTATGTGAGGGATGTTGAGCATCAATGAAGCCCTCAGGCTGCTGGATATAAACAGTTTCAAGAAGCTTCCCCTTAAGAAAAACATTATTAATATCAATTTGCCTAACTATCTACCCATTCATCACTGCTAAACTAAGGATCATTCAAACAGTAGAGGGCTTGATAACAGAACTATAGGTGTTAAAGAAATCCACACTTGGAATTTGATGAAACTCCTTTGCAACCAATCTAGCTTTGTGCTTAGAGATAGTCCCATCCAAGTTATACTTGCTCTTGAATACCCATTTGCTTCTAACAATGGCGTAATCAGAAGGGAATAGAACTAGATCTCAAGTATGAGTCCTTTGTAAGGCATCAAGCTCATCTTGCATAGCAGCTTTCCAAACTGGTATAGTTAAAGCTTGTTTGGCAGAAACAAGATCAATAAAAGGAGTAGAAGTCAATTAAGTTTTTGGTTTGAAAATGCCCCCTTTTGATCTTGTAATCATAGAATGAGTATTTTGAACTGGGCCTGCAGAAACATTAAGAGGGCAAGACATACTAGAAGAAGAAGCCCGAGAATTTGAATTCATGGCTTGATCTGAAAAGCTTAAAGTTATTGATGCAGGAGAAGTAGAGGAGGGCAGACCTGAAATGGTTTAGGAATACTAGATGAAAAACCTATAGAAACAACAGGAAAAGAATAATAAGAAGAAGACATAGACTGAAAAGGAAAGGAAGTCCATCAAAGTTAACATGGATGGCAATATAAATTCTACCAGAAGGATGTGAGCATTTGTACCTTTTATGCATAGGATTATAATGCAGAAAAGTGCACTTAGCAGAATGAAAATTCAATTTAGTAACATGGTAAGGCCGAAGAAAAGGGAAACAAGCATAACCAAAAACTTTTAACATTGAATAGTCAGGTGGAAAATGAAAAAACTTCTTAAAAGGTGAGATATTATTAAGCATAGGAGAAAGAATTCTGTTGATGAAGTAAACAGATGCGTAGAAAACCTTCCATCAGAAGGACAAAGGCATGGAAGCCTGAGCAAGCGATGTTAAGCCCATATTTGAGATTATTCTATGCTTTCTTTTGATGACACCATTCTGATGGTGTGTGTAAAGACAAGTAAGTAGGTGTTAAATTCCATTAGCTTGTAAGAACTTAGTAAAAGCAATAAACTCTTCCCCAGAATTAGAATGCAAAGCTTTGATAGAACAATTGAACTGTTTTTCAACTAGTAGCTTAAATTATTTAAAAGTAGATAGAGTTTCAGACTTGAGTTTCAAAGGAAATATCTATGTGTATCTACTGAAATCATCAACAATACCAAGATAATTTCTAAAACCAGCTTTTGAAATTGTAGAAGATGGTCCCCATATATCAACATGAAGTAATTCTAAAGGCTGAGATGTCTTAATAAAGGATTTGGCAAAATGAAGTCTATGGCTTTTGCTATGTTAACAAGCATAACAAAAATTTGGAAAAGAAATTTTATTTATCATGCAATTTGTATTAAATTGTTAAAGAATAAGCCGAAGAGACTTTGAGTTTAGATAACCAAAACCTTTGATGTAATATAGCAAGAGATTCAGTCTTTGAACAAACAGGAGCTTGTTGAGAGAAAGTAGCACTAGAGTTGAAAGGAAAGCAAGATAATAAGCAACAGTTATGCAAATAATTATTACAAAAAGCTGTATTTGACAAGGAATCAAACATAGAAAACATAGAAACAGGACCATTTGAAACATAAGGATAAGCATTCGACACATTTGATAATGAAGAAGTTGAAGTTGGCTTGAGTAGAAGTCTATATAGCCTCTTTGATGCTATTCCTTTTAGCAACATCTTCTTCGTTCTCTTGTCCTAAACATAACATAACAAACATTATCAAAAAAATTCAACAACAACATCATTGTCAGTAGTTAACCTTGAAATACTGATCAAATTATTGGTTATTCTAGAAACAACTAACATGTTTCTTAATTGAATTGATGAATTCTTTGCATCTTTAGAATATATCATTGCTGATCCTACGTGGGTTATTTCCAAACCATTACCATTACATACAATCAATTTTTCAAAACCTTGAAAATTACCTTGCAAAGAGATATTTTGGAAGTTGTTAGATGATGAGTGACACTATTGTCTAAGTACCATCCCTCATCAGTAATTCCTTCATCTTGAGCACAATTAAGGTAAGCAGCCTTGTTAGTTGAATTGTTGTTCCTGGTAAAACCTTAATTATAGCTTTGCTGTTGTGGTGAAATAGAAGATTGTGCCACATAATCCTTATTAAACTTGTGAAAATAAATGTTAGCAGTGTGTCCAAGCTTGTTACAGATTTGGTATATAAGATTAGAATTGCCTTTCCTATTCGACCAAGATCTACTTGATTTCCTCTTCTTGTATTCACTGGATTTCCTTTTCCTCTTCCATCACCAAAATTACTACCAGAACTATAAGCTTGTTGATTTCCGTCTCTCTTCTAAAAACCTTTGGCCTGGGAATAATTTGCTAAGAAATTTCCTTTTAGCATCAATTGAAGCACTTGTATATTGATGCTAGATTTGACATTCATGAGTTAAAACCATCCAGTAAACATCATGCAAACTTAGTTCATCACTTTTACTTGTTACATTTACAACAACTGAGTCATATTCCAACTCTAAACCTCTAAGTAAGTAAAGAAGAAATTCATCATTGCTAAGAAGAGATCTAGCCGTATGCATAAGATCAAACAAAATTTTCATTTTAAAGAAATACTCAGCCATGGTAAGTCCTTCTTTCTTTGTTGTTTGCAGTTGAAATCACAGCTGAAGTATTTCAGCTTTGGTATGAGAACCAAATTATTTATTGACTGCTCTCCAAACTTCAAAGGATGTCTTACAGCTAATTACAAGTTCAATGACAGACTCACTTATCGAAGATAACAATCATCTTAGAAGCAACTGATCTTGCCTCCTCCATTGAACATAATCTTGATTTTCAACCATAGAACCTTTAGGTGCACCAGATCTAAAACAAAGAGGGCAATTGAATTCATCATATATGAAATATTCCAAACCATTTCCCATGATTGAAGGCAAAACCTGAGATTTCCAGGCTAGGAAGTTTGTTCCATCCAATTTGATAGGAACAACAAAGGAAAAATGTTGTGTTTGTGTTTGATATTGATATTGACAGATTGACATTAGCCATAGGAGCTCTGATACCATGTAAAGGATCAAGAAACCTTGTTTGTTTAGGAAGAAAATGAAAGAAAAATGAAAAACCAAAGGAAGAAAAGAAATACGAATAACAGGCTTCTTGAGATCTTTATTTTTCTACCTTATCAAATAATTACAAGCTTAGCATATTTATATTAACAAAGGAATCTTCAAGATTACACCAGAAGCTTAACTAATCACTTCACTATTGACTATAACAGAACTAATTATAATTAATAGATTTCTAACTAACATGATTATACAACTAATCAATAACTAATCCTAACAAACTTCTCCAGTACAGCAGTCTAGCTTAGAAATCCAACTCACCAACTATCTCAACAATTCAGCTTAATCAGCCAAAACTATATCACCTAAGCATATACATTACCATGCCTCACAGTTTTTCCAGGGAAAAAAAAAAGAAGAGAATTGATGGCTCAAATGTTAATCAGCTTTTCGCCTTCTGATTCCATTAATTCTGTTGCTGTGGTGTTCACAACGATTGATTTCCTGAAAACTCAGTATCAAGAATAAAACTTCAAGCTGTACTCATATTAGACTGAGGATTGTCCCAGTTCAATTCTATATAACATATACTGTGCTGTGGCATTCATATATCCAAATAAATGATAATCCTTATTGCAACCAGAGAACCTTGTTAAGGTGTGCTAGTTTTTATTTCAAACAGTGGAATGAAATAGCTAGTTGTCAAGTATAAATGGATAAGTGGTTGGTAGTGCTTTCAGAAGCGTGGAAGCACAGTAGTAACAATCATATCTAGTTTTTGTGGGGATGACAGTTTGAAAAGAGAATATATTAGCAAAATGTTCATTTAAAGTTTGTCTAAGATAGGCCTGACATAGATTCAGAATTGCTGAAATATATTCTCTTGGATAAAAATTGTGGATACTCAAAACATTACCAGCAAGTTTCCTGAATGTGGATGATTTCAAAGCTTTAGTTATGCTCCTTTCTGTTCCTAAATCTTAATGATTCTGACACGTCCTCTGTTCCTTCTTCCAGCCATAATCATCCGAAAAGAAATAGAAGGAACTCTGTCTTGTATAATGTACCGAAAACAGAAAATACAAGAATTTGACGAAGTATAAAAATTTCTTTCGATTACCTTTCACCCAAAAGAGTAGCCAACTAAGGTCACGAAAGAAACTCGCAACTTCCTTCCTCTGAAAAATATATGGAATGAAAATGAATTATTAAAAAAATGTGATCTAAACAATAAATTGAAGAATAAAAAGAATTGTAATAAACTGTGATTAATAAACAAAAATGAACTGATCAGATTACCTTAAAAACTGTGATTGAACTTTGTTATGAGATCAAAGAGAGCTCATCCTTAATATTCAAACACTAGTTGATTTCTTGACTAAATTACGCAACCTTACTATGCTAATCTTCGTGATACGATCAATGGAGAAAAATCACCAATTGCTAGATATTCCATCTTTTGAACGCTTTGCTCCAACAATTTTCCTAACCCAAGAAATTTTGAAACGTGAACAAACTTCAACAACGACTTAAGAGTCAGTTGGACTATTGTACATCATCCCTTTGCATTCACACAAGTCTAATGAACTATTCGTAATAGTCATAGACTTTATTGCCCTAGAGTCAATTGGAGTTGCATCAATTACTTCTAATTTGCAGAGCATTGGAAAGCCTGAGAATGAAACTACCAACTCTGCACAATCATCAATAAAATGTGTCTCTAATGAAGGAAGGTTGTCTGGCAATTTTGCTGAGAGTTTGGGGCATCTTGCAGCGGAAAGCTCAATGAGGCAAGGGAATATTTCAACATGCTCATTTTCTTCGACGGTGTCCTAATATTCCCATTCTGCCAAATACTCAAAACGAAGAGTCTCTAGTGATTGAAAAGGCTTTGAGCAAAACTCCCCATAAATCTCAAAACCCATCCTTTTTAATCTGTCATTCCTACGATGATGAGGTGTTTAAGTGAACCCAACTTCCAATTGTTGGTAAGGATGTGCAGTTTTTACAGTTTATCAATTCGAGAGCCACTATGTTGAAGAATAATTGGTCCGCTATCCATAAGGGAAATCTTTCACCGCTGTGGCATGTATTGGTGAGCTTCATTATATTTGTACGAGATTGCAGCATGCCAAGTACATTTTCTTCTGGCATTTCATTACGTGACTTCACAGCTTGAGACCTCCATTGCAACGACAATTCTTCTAGTCCTTTCTTATCTTTTAATATGACTCTGTGATATCTTTCAAATCAATCACGTTTTCCTCAATCCTGAAATGGAGATTTTTTCACATAGGAAGTGCAAGTTCTTCAAATCATGTAAATTAGACCCGGTACCCTTTCCCATAGTAAAATTAGTCAATGTCTGGAGATTCTTCAACTCCTTCATTCCTAGTGGCATTGCATTTGAATTTACACCAGTGATATTAAGATGATGTAAACTGATCAAATTCCTCATATCGGATTGCAACTCTGTTGGACCAGAGAAAACTCTTAATATCAAAATTTGCAAGTTGAATAGTGAGCATGTTGACTCTGGTATAAACTTCTTATCTTAGTGCCAGGCAGGAGGTACCTTAAAAGTCTTAAATTTTTAATTGAATCAAGCAATTGAGTTACATGGTATCCTTATAAAGATAACACCCTTAACTTTTTGAACTTTGGCAACAAAATAAATAGAACCATATAAGTTATGTAATCAATATCAGTGCCCCCTCTTTTGCATACTGGCAAGAATGTTCTCAGATATTCAACTTTATAGAAAGCCTTATACTTAATTTTCACCATCACACCAATTGCAAGTGTGGGAAGAGTGGCAAATCCTTTCAAATCCTCCTGATAGCTTATTAGCATCTTCTAACCTGAGAATGGTTTCTCCATAAACCATTTGAGCGAGATAAATTTAGAACTGTCACTATTTGATCGTTGAAAAACTGACCTTGATATGAGATCAGTCTTCCGGTTGCTTATCATTTTTTGGATTGTTGAATAATACCTTCAGACATCCACAGCAAAGCAAGTTCCTTCATCTAAAATTCATAATCATTAGTAAAAATTGCATAATAAGCGAAATATCTCTTCAAGTGAGGAGGAAAATAATGATAACTCAACTGCAATAGTAGAAGAATGCTGTTTTTTTTTGAGGAAAAATCAATATATTGTTGTTCAATATATCATATCAAGCATCATCTCTGCTATAATGCAAAAGGCCACCGAGGGTCTTTGCTGCCGACGGCAAGCTTCCACACTTTCCAACAACTTATTACGAAATTATGAAATTTGACAGGCATTAATAACTCTACCTTCAAAATACATGCTGTATGAACACATACCCACATTCTTCGTCAGATATATGCTTGAGATTATAACGTTCGGATTGGTCCCATTGTTGATGCAACATGGGAAGGACATGTCGTCACAATTATATATATATATTTATTTATTTATTTATGGTGCAACATTTTGAAAGGAGCCTTCAAGTCTTTTCATAGCAAGTCAATTAAATAATATATTCCACAATTATTTCTTCTTCAAATATAACAAATTTTGTATTTAATACTTAAAATAAATTCAGGATAATAATTTTAAATCAATCTCCAATATTTTATACTCTTAACTCATGAAATAATAATAATCATTATTCGGGGTGTTACAATATGTATGGATTATATTTAAGTATGTATGTACTTTATGTATATAAAAAAATTACGTATTTACAGAGTTAAATTTATTATAATTTATTGTAATTCTTAAATGATTAAAGATTTAAATATATAATAAATATATTTAGGTTAACCTTTCTTATTCTTTAGTTTTTTAAGAAATGTTTAATGATATTTAAGTTAAAATTTAATATTTTTTTTATGTAATTTAAATTTTATAAATTTAAAAAAAAAAAAACAACAGACCAATTTTGGAGCGACACAAGAAGCATCTAAATCATCTCCGTTAGTCAATGCTCGGGTGACTTTTAATTGTTTGTTAAATTATAAATTACGTTATTGGGACCATCACTTCTTTTGTTTTACTAGTGACCGATTCCACACGGTTTTTATGACAATCAAAATGCATCTAAATCATCTCCATTATTCGATGCTCAAATGGCTTCTAATTATTAATTAAAATTGAAGTCTTAGGTAGAAAATTATTCAATTATTAAAGTGAGAGAATATTATGAATGAATGGATAAAATAAAAGGTAAAAAAAAAAAAAAATTAAATTAGAAAATAATTGAATAATGAAATCTTTTTTTAATTTTCTTTTCAATTTTTCATCGATTCATAATTTTCTTTTCTTTACTAATTGAACCGTTTCTAATGTGGTAGAATTGTACTATATAACATGTTCTTTTAATTAATATCTAAGTTATATTAGTGATGGGTCACTACTTTGTTTTATTGATGACTGATTCAATGCGGTTTTTATGACAAATAAAAAGCATCTAAGTCATCTCCATTATTCCATGCTCAAATGGTTTTTCATTGTTAATTAAAATCGAAATTATTCAATGCTAAACTGGCTGTTAATTATCAATTAAAATCATCCCCATATTGCTATTAATGTATGCTTTTAAAAGCTGATCAAAATTCAACTGAACTAGACAGTTGACAAGTCGTTGCTATTATTGTAGAGAACTTTTACAGTATTCTATATCTTTCAACTCAACTCCAGCTTGATTCCGAGATGGGGATTAATTTTGGGTATTGGCTGAAATTTATTTGCGGTATAATTGAGCCGACCATTCTCTGTGGAGATCAAGATAATCCAGTATATAATATTAGTTATTGCTTTGAAAATTTGGCTGATTGAATCTATACATATATGAAGACGTGAATCACGAATACTGTATAAATATTCATTATTTAATGTCAAATGCATTTCTAAAAGTTGGTCTATAAATATCAGTAACAAGTAGTAGCCTGATGCAGAACAATCAGAAAAACACTCAACAGACTAAGCTATGGATCTTTTTATGCATTCCCTACTTCTCCTAGTTACATTTTTCATATCCTTTACTCTCTATTGTACGATATCTTTTGTGCCCAAGACCAAACCCAAACACACCCCTCAGAATATAAATAATGCTGCTGAAAATTTCCAAGTTCCACCAGGGAGCACGGGTTGGCCCTTTAATGGTGAAACTCTTGAATTTCTTTCATTGGGCAAAAAGGGTTCTTTGGAAAAATTCGTATCGGAAAAAAGAAGTATTCCAATCTTTTCAGGACATCATATATTGGTGAAACTATGGTATTTATATGCAGTGCAGAGGGTGTCAAATTTTTGTTTTCCAATGAGAACAAGCTCGTACAATCTTGGTTACCAGGTTACTTCGACAAAATCTTTCCGAATTCTGATAAAACTACTATGGTGGATGAAACTATGAGAATCCGCAAACTCACTAGAGCATTTACTGAGCCACCGCATTCCAAAACTACATTGGATTTGTTCATGTAGTAGCGAAAGAGTACTTGCTCAAGTATTGGGAGTGCAAAAAACATGTTAGAGTTCAAACTCTAGCAGAAAAATTCACATTTACATTAGCTTGTCGGTTGATGTTAAACATTCATGTTCCACAAACAATCGAAGAACTTGAGAAAGTATATAACCGATTGGTTTCTGGTTTGATTTCATTACCAATAAATCTTCCTGGAGCAAGATATAACCGAGCATGTACAGCATCAAAAGAACTCCGGAAGAAGTTTGAGGCGATGATCAAGCAGAAGAGGATTGATTTTTCGGAAAAGAAGAGATCATCATATGAGTCAATTAAAGAAGACATATTTCCATTGCTACTACAAGAGAAATACAAGGATGGCGAAAATATTTTTAAATCTCATCTTCCCAACAAGATAATGAGTTTAATACTTTCTGCACATAGTATTAAAAGTACAATGATGGTTTCTATTATCAAATTTCTTGCTGAGCTATTACAAGTATACAACAAAGTTCTTCGAGGTATATATATGTTAATTATATAATTATCTATATTCATTTAATTAACCTTTTATTGATTTTCTTTTAATGGCAAATTTAAAAGCATATGGAGATAATAAAATCAAAAGGATAAGAAGAATTATTGATTTTTGATGACTTAAGAAAGATGATGTACTCATGGAATATCGCAAGTGAAGTGTTAAGGTTACAGCCTCCAAATTTTAGAAGCTTCAGGGAGGCTTTTACTAACATTAATTACAATGAATTTATAATTTCGAAAGGATGGAAGGTAATTAGATACTTGTGATGTTTTTATCATGTCTGTATCCCATATCCAAAATACCAAATTAAACTGTTGACGATATATATTTCTCTGATGTTTTGCATGCATGCAGTTACACTGGGCTGCACTTGGTGCACATGAAAATCTAGAATACTTTCCAGATCCCGAAAAGTTTGATCCGTCGAGATTTGAAAGAAATGAGATAGTTCCATTCTCATATGTCCCATTTGGAGGAGGTCCTCACTTATGTCCCAGAAAAGAGTATGCACGAATGCAAATCCTTGTATTCATGCATGTTGTGGTCACAAAATTTAAGTGGAAGAAGGTGTTCCCAGATGACCCAGTGATAAGGGATCCACTTCTAGTGGCCGCCAAAGGACTTCCAATTCGCCTTTATCCCCGTAATTAACCATAATTAAATTAGTATAAGTTTAATTAATTAACTGTTTGTTTCTTCCTTATCGTCATTCTTAATATTATATTGTGTTACGAATTCAAACCCTTATTAATTGAACAATGATTATTGATTACTGTCAAGCAACACAATTCATCAAGAACACACAAATCTATCAGCAAGAAAACAGAACAACAAACTTATGTGGTTCAGCTTGAAGCCTACATCCACGGGACCAACACACTCTCAAGAACTTTATTAACGAAGATGAAGTTTTCAACTACAGAGAGAACATTCACAGCTACAAAACAAGCTAAAGAACACTTAATTTGGATAACTAAAACTCAAGATATATCTTATGAAGATAATCTGTTGCCCAATATTTTATACTGCAAACTTAAACTAGAAAAATGACTGCAGAATTCTGAAGCAACTATTTAAATGACACATCATGTAAAAATCATCTAATTCACCCCACTTAAATCTGAGAACACCCACTCAACACTCTCCACCTTGTTGGAAGTATTTTCCTTCAAGTGTTGGCCTGCACCTCTTCTGGAATTAACCTTCAACACCTGCTGAGTTCAAATAGAACTTAAACTTCTCAATAGGTAAAATCTTGATAAGCATATCTGATGGATTAACAGATGTATGTACCTTCTCAAGCTTGACAGACCCTCTAACAATTTCTTCTCTTATAAAATAGTACCGAACATCAATGTGCTTGGTCCTCTAATGAAACACTTGGTTCTTGGTAAGATATAATGCACTCTGGTTGTCACAATGTATCAATACTGACTCTTGATTAACTACAACTCATTGATTATCCCCCTCAGCCAAAGAGCTTCCTTCATAGCTTCAGTAATGGCTATAAATTCAACCTTAGTTGATTACAATGCAACTATGGATTGTAAGTTAGCCTTCCAGCTAATTAAACAACCATGCACACTGAACATATAGCTAGTTGTTGATCTTCTTTTGTCTAATTCTTCAGCAAAATCATAATCAACATATCCTATCACCTGTTTTCTTTCCATACATGCTTTACCATACACTAAATCATAGTTAGAAGTACCCTTTAAGTATATGAAGATCCACTTTACTGCTTTCCAATGTTCTTTTTCTAGATTTGCTATGAATCTACTCACCACACTTACTGCAAAGGCTAGATCTAGCCTTGTGTAGATCATTGCATACATCAAGCATCCCACAGCCTGTGCATATAGTACTTTAGCCATCTCATTTGTATCTTCTTCTAATTCTAGTGATTGTGAAAAAGAAAGTTTGAAATGTGCAGCCAGAGAAGTCCGTACTTTCTTAGCTTCATTCATTCCAAACCTTAGCAGAACCTTTTTTACATATTTTTCCTGTGACAGTATTAAAGAACAAGCACTTTTGTCTCTTACAATTTCTATCCCTAGAATCCTTTTAGCTCTTCCCAAGTCTTTCATCTCGAATTCACTGCTTAGTAGACACTTTACCTTATCAATTTCATGCCTTTCTCTGCATGCAATCAGCATCTCATCTACATACAGCACCAAATAGAGTACTCCACCTTACTATAAATTTTGGAGATAAACATAGCTGTCATATTGACTCCTGATGAATCCCTGTTGAGTTATAAACTAATTAAATCTCTTATTCCATTGTCTAGGAGATTGTTTCAAGCCATATAAAGACTTTTTCAACAAGCATACATGATCCCTTTTATTTGAAACTTCGAATCCTTCTGGTTGCTGCATCAGGATATTCTCTTTAAGTTCTCCATGTAGAAAGGCTGTTTTTACATCCATTTGTTCAAGTTCTAAATCAAGGACAACCACCATAACTAGTAAAATTCTTATTGAAGTGTACTTCACCACAAGAGAAAAGATTTCATTATAATCCACTCCCTCTTTCTGTGTAAATCCTTTAACTACAAGCCTTACCTTGTACCTAGGTGCCTCTCCCGTCAAATTACTTTCTTTAATCTTGAAAATCCATTTACAGCTAACTAGCCTTCTATTTTCAGGTTTTGAAATCAAAATCCAGGTTTGATTCTTGATGAGAGAATTCATCTCCTCTTGCATAGCCTTATACCATTACAATTTTTCTTTATAATTTATGGCCTCCATATAACTCTTGGGCTCATTTTTAGTCATACTGTCAACAACTGTCAATGTAAAGGATATAAGATCTACATAAGCAAATCTACTTGGTGGTTTTACTACCCTCCTTTACCTATCTCTTACAAATCTGTAGTCTTGCAAGTATCTAGATTTTTGCTGAGGCATGATGTCCTTTCTGGATTCACCTTTATTAGTTTGACTACTCTCCTTGTCATGTTCCTAAAACTGCTCCACCTCCACTTGAATTGATGCCTTTTATTTTTCACGTGAATCAGCACCTCCAACTGCATCTAATGGTTCAATCAAGGCCATTTCATTAAACACAACATCCCTTGATATGATGCATCTTACTAGCTTGCCATCTGGACACTAGATTTTATAGCTCTTTATCCCTTCAGGGTACCCAACAAAGAGACCTTTAACAGTCCTTGGTTAAAGTTTACCTTGTTTTACATGAACATAAGCTGGACATCCAAACAACCTGAGATTTTCATAGGATGCTGGTTTGCCATTCCACATTTCCTCTGGTGTCTTCAAATTGATGGCTGAAGAGGGACTTCTGTTGACGAGGTAACAAGCTGTTGTGACAGTTTTTGCACAAAAAACTTTTGGTAACTTTGAGTTGATTAGCATGCATCTTATTTTGTCAATCAAGGTTCTATTTATCCTTTTAGCAAGTCTATTTTTCTGTGGAGTATGCGCCACAATTTTATGCCTAGCTATCCCATTCTTTTTGTAATAATCTTCAAACTCATTATTGCAAAATTCTAGGACATTGTCAGTCCTCAACTTCCTCACCTTCTTCCTTGTTTGATTTTCCACTAATGTTTTCCATTCTTTAAATTTTTCAAAAGTTTAATTCTTAATCCTAAGGATATAGACCCAAACCTTTCTTAAATAATCATCTATTAGAGATAAGAAATATCTACATTGGCTTAGTGAAGGAACCTATATAGGCCCTCATAAGTCAGCATGTATGTAATCTAAGATTCCTTTGTTTTTATGAGTAGCCTTTGAGAATTTAACCTTGTAAACCTTTCCAAAAATGCAGTTTTCACAGAATTCTACCTCCTTTATCTTAGCATCCCCAAGCAAACCCTATTTACTAAGTTTTTTAAGCCCTTTTTTTACTCATATGACCAAGTCTTAAATGCAAAAGCTTGGTATCATCACATCCTGATACAGAAGAAATTGCAGCAGCCTCAATCACAAAGGAATCACTGAGTATATATAGCCAATTCTGTTTAACTCCTTTCATAACTATCATTGACCCCTTATAGATTTTTAGAACACCATTTTTAGCCTTAAAGCTACAACCCTAGTTATCTATTATCCCCAAAGAAATTAAGTTTCTTTTGAGATTAGGAACATATATAACATGTTGTAATGTTCTTATGATGCCATCATACATCTTAATCCTAACATTACTTATCCCAATCACTGGACAAAAAATTTCTATAAGGACACATATGAACTGAGCAGCTAGAATCTAAAATTCACTGACCTTTTGTATTTCTTTCTGATGCAATCAAGAGATTAGCACTCTTATAGCCTCATTTTGATCCCCCCGAATCTAATGCTGAGTCTGATGCAATGGCAGCATTGCCTTGTTTTGTTAAGCCTTCTTTGCTTTGTGTTTTTTTTCAGGACAGTCCCTTTTGAAATGGCTTTCCTTGTTGCACTGATAGCATTTTCTTTTCTTTGATTTTACCTTTGATTTCCCAAAATTATTCTTCTTATCTTCCTTTCTTTTAGTTCTTGCATTTGCTATCAATCCCTCTCTATTTCTAGATTCTTTGGCTTCAGTTTTCTGTAATTCTTTTGTGTTTAGTGCTGACTTGACATCTTCCATGGACAAAAAATTCCTTCCAAAGAGAAGTGTATCAACAAAGTGTTCATACGAACTTAGCAATGATTTGAGCAACATCAAAGCTTGGTCTTCATTTTCAATCTTGATATCTATATTTTCAAGATCTGATATTATCTTGTTATAGTTACCAAGATGCTCATGCATTGTAATCCCTGGTTGCATTGTGAAGTTATATAATTGTCTCTTCCGATACAACCTATTGGCAAGAGATTTTGTCATGAATAGACTCTCCAATTTGAGCCACAAAGATGTAACACTATTATGCTTTGACACCTCCCTCAAAACTCCATTATCAAGACATAGAATTATTGCACTGTGAGCTTCCCTAAGAAGATCTCTCTTCTCCTTTTCACTCATTGATGCAGGCAAGTTCTTTTCTCCCTCTAGGGCTTCTTCTAACCCTTGATGAATAAGAAGAGCTCGTATTTTCAATCGTTAAAGATTAAAATCAGAATTGGCATTCAACTTCTCAATCTCAAACTTGGAAGAAGCCATGATTCTTTCAAGAATCTCACATGGCTCTGATACCAATTGTTGTGAATTTAAACCCTTATTGATTCGACAATGATTCTTGATTACTGTCAAGCAACACAATTCATTAAGAACACACAAATCTATCAACAAGAAAACAGAACAACAAACTTTCGTGGTTCAGCTTAAGACCTACATCCATGGGACCAACACACTCTCAAGAACTTTATTATCAAAGATGAAGTTTTCAACTATAAAGAGAACATTCACAGCTACAAAACAAGTTAAAGAACACTTAATTCGGATAACTAAAATTCAAAATATATCTTATCGAAGATGACCTATTGCCCAGCATTTTATACTGCAAACTGAAATCAGAAAAACGATTGCAGAATTCTGAAGCAACTATTTAAATGACATGTCATTTAAAAATCATCTAGTTCACCCCACTTAAATCTGAGAACACCCCTCAACATATTGAAAGAATAAAATGAAGAAGATCACAAAGATGTTGAAGATCTTTTTCAATATCAATGATAATCTTACTGGTTGATTAATAAAATTGTCAGTTTGTCACAATCAGCCAAATTATTTATGGATTGTGAATTCCTTATTTTATCATGTCCATTGTTTCACTGTTTGTGCAGCTGCCAGATTGTGCTACCACGCAGCAAGCTAGTAACCTATATTTGTACTGCGTTTAACATGCTGTTTGAATTTCAATTGCGGAAATTATATATTGCTTAAGCTGTAAAACTCAATTTCGTTTTCTTTTTCTGAATATAACAATAAAATTATTCTTGTCTGCTACAAATATATATCCAAATTGGCAGAATATATATATATATATATGCATATGCGCACGCGCTTTCTTCACTTCCAGTACTCTTTAGATAGCAATTTTCGATGCAGAGCTCGTGATTTGATGTTCCCGCCTAATGGCCTTTAATTTCATGTTCTAAACAAGAAGACAGAGACAAAGCTTTCTTTTTCTTTTTCTTCCAAATGTCAGTCCTGTGTAAATATTACTTGTACAAATTTGACAAAAAAAATCACAAATCTTGACATATATATAGAGTTAGGATCGAGAAATATATATATATATATATATATATCTATACAAATTTGACAAAAAAGATCACAAATCTTGACTATATGTAGAGTTAGGATTGAGAATTTTACTTTTTATACAAATTCTTACCTACACCATTCTTCTATATATAAATATATATGGTTCGGATTGAGACCTTCATATCTTACATACATCATTGTAGATGGTTGGATTAATTTGTATTGAATAATTAAAATTATATTTTACATATAATCGAATTTCATATATAATAATTACACATATTAAATTTAATTTTGAGTATTAAAAATTTATTAATTTAATAATTAAAAAATTATATAATAATTTGTACAAAAGTTGGAGTGCCATGTACAAATCCTTTCATTTTTTAATGCAGAGATATAACTTATTTCATTAACTTTCCACATTAAATAGTCCGGGTTGATTAGCTTACGAATTACCGTGTGAAGAAGCTCTAGGAATTGTTAAAATGGAGCTTGAAATAATTTCCGAAGAGGGCATCAAACCTACTTCACCAACACCCGTTCACCTAAAAATTCACAAGTTTTTTCTTGCATATACAGTTTGATCTTTTTCATATTCCAGTTGTCCGCTACTATCCCATGAACCAAGACATAAACCTTTCTCCGTCAGTTATTGTTTCTGAAAGATTGCAAGCCCTAAAGAAAACTTTGTCAGAAACTTTATCTAACTTTTGTCGCAGGGCAAATGAGGAAGTAGATAAGACGGAACAAAACAAAAAGCTAAAATAAATGATGAATGCCAGAACTTTAAGAGGAAGTGCTTTACAGCTGTGTTTCATTGAACATTAAATGACCTTCTAATAGTCAAATAATAGCCCATAAAACGAAATTTCAGAAACAATAAGTCCATTACTTCCATTATCATCAATCGAGGACCACCGCCTAAAGAATAGCACCTAATTCAACATTTTATTGACTTTTCTTATACAATAGGACAAACAGAAACAAACGAACCATGTGTACTGATTTTCTCCAACTGCTTTTACCCATTTGCCAGAAAAATGAAAGACATTTTTTCTATTGATTGTGATGTCGAGGGGGTTTGTTTTTTAGAGACCAAAGTGAAAAGTCCTATGTTTTGTAGAGACCAAAGTGAAAAGTCCTATGTGTTGCACATTTCTTAGCAATCCTAATACCTCTTTGATAAATAAATTCCTTCCCAACGAGGCAAAATGGAAATCGCTTCCAGGAGATTACATATGGTATACAAGTAACAACATTTGCTTGTGGTGGAATTGTTGTTGGTCTATATGTTTCACTTTTTCTCCCTGATGGAACTGTAATTACCTATGTTTAGATCTTAGAATACCTAAGGAGTAAAAGGTATTTTTATAAAAAATTAAAACACGTTAAAATTTTTTATACCTTAGATGAATTAAAAGCGAATAAATTTTTAACTAATTAGTTTAAGCCTATTGCAAGCAAATTGTAGTAATAAATTTAATTAATAATTGATAAAACAACAAAAATAAATTAAACACAAGGATTTGTTATTGAATAAAAATCTTATAAAAAATATTTTCACAGAATAAAAACTCTCTAAATTGATAATAGAAACCACCAAAATATTCCATTAATAAAGAAAAATATACAAACTGTGATTTCTTATAATAATTTTTGTAAAATAAATTGGACTAATTCTCTTAAATGAGTCATTCCAAATTATCTTATCTTTAGAATTTTGAAATTTTTTTTCTTTAATAAAATCTTTGAATGACACGTTCACAAAACTAGAACCTTGAACTACCAAAATCTTCAAAATTCTATAAGCTTCTCAATTGGATTTTAAAAAGAGAAAGTTGAAAATCTCTCAAAAGCAAACACTCAAGTAAATCTAATATACAAGAATATGATTTATGTTTTCTCCTAAGAAAAATAATTAGTAATTTTCTCAAAAAATTTAAAAAATAATATCTCTACTTAAAAAATTCTAAAAATGTAAAGCAATCGTCTCGTATTAAATTAAACTTTTTAAGTATTTACATTGCCCCTTTTTTTTAGAGTTATTGTTCATGTATTACTGTTTATGATTATTGTTCACCACTTAAGCACTATTTAGACATAGGTTGAGCAAACTTCCTAGGTAACATGGCCACTTGATCATAGGTCAAATGTTGAGTTACTCTTCACTAGTACTGCTCACCTCGGTTGATCATTACGATTCTCAATATTTGTCACTATTTATTACTATTTGCATGACACTATTTATTAATTACTGTTTATCAAACTCAACTATTTTGACATGGGATAAAATAAGATTAAAAAAAATGAATCTAACGAACTCTCTTTTAGCTATTTCATGGGAAATCCTAAATCTACAAAACACTAACTCATAAAGTTTTAATAATTACTAAAAATAAAACTTTATTTAGAAATTAAGAAATCTAGAAAGTAAACACAATAATTTTCAAAAATTGCCAATAAAATCTATTACTTGAAAAACATTACTTTCAAAATCAATTAAAAAGCATGGGAAAAATTATAAAAATATAATATAGCATAAAGATCAATATGTACGAATCACAATAATCGAATATGTCCATCAAAATGCAAACACACACACAAAAAAAATCCAAAATAAAATTATTTATTATGCATCGAAATACTCTCTTAAAATTTTATATCTTTCTCTTACTTATATAATTGTTTCGCCATTTATGTCATTGATTAACAAAGGGATCAAGAAATATCATACAAATTAATCACAATGACTACAATGTCTACATAAAAAATATCCAAAAGTAAGAAAAAATAAAGAAAAACTAGTCAAGCAACAAAAGAAACAAATTAAAAAAAGATAAAAGAACTCTTAAAAACTAATCAATAGACTACGATAGGATCTTTTCATATAAGAAGCCCATGAAATCATAACTTAGGACTTAAATCAAGTAAACACTGTAATCTCATGTAAATACTAAATATAAAGACAATGTGTTTGTAGTGAGTTTCATCGCTAATAAACATGTAACAAAGTGAGTTAAAACATAAGTGATTTACATATGTAAAGTGATAATCAGTAATGAACACATGGCTTATGATCAAAAAATTATTAGTAAGGTTAAGCTATATGAAACATTTAGGTTGAATAGGTGTAATATGGTAAAAAAAAAAAAAAATAAATAAAAGAAAAACCCAATGCTACAAGAATTTGAAAAAAATTTTAACTTTATTGCTTACCATAATTTTTTCCCCCTAAATTAGAGATCACCTACATTTTTTATTGTCTTTGGATATATTTAATTTTATTATTTTTTTATTATCTTTGGGTATATTTGATCTTATTTCAAATATTAGAATGAGATATCAAATGTTTTATAAAATGGTACACTAATTAAAGATCAATTTAATCACTATGACACACTATTCTAACCTATAACTGCCTACCTAAATATTATATATGTGATTAAACTAAATAAGCTTACACTGAAGTGTGTTATGATTAAGAAAATGAATCACAAGTGTATAACAAACTTGAAGACATGCAGAATAAAAATATTAAATATACATACAAAGACATTGAAAGTATGTAAAGTAAATACTCAACTTAGTTTCCACAAATCATAAGTCAGAAATCAATTTTCACATAACAACATGGTGAAGAGTTTATATACTAGTCTCATCAACAAAAAAATAAATAAAAATATATTTTTTGTTCTTTTTATTTAAAAAATGCATAAAAATAACTCACACCAAATGAAATATAAAGAAAAATAAAAAGAACTAAAAAAATAAAATAACAACTCAAAAAAAAAACTACACTAAGGCATATGTATCAAATAGAGTAATAATCTCCTATATTTTTAAAGGATTGTTTATGGTTGCTAGTAATCTTAGATAGGTAAGGAAGTCTATCACTAATTATCTTAACTTGTTGAACTAACCTTATCATTTAAGTAGTAAGTTTATCTTGATAAAATTCAAATTTAAGGACAATAGAGATATTCTTTTTTCTTCATACTTTTTTTTTTTCTTCCTAAGCTCAAAACAATATAGCCTAATATGATCTCTTTTACCACATTGATGGTAGATAGGCGCAAACTAAGATAAAAGGCCATTCTTAAAAGGATTAATGTTTTTTTATCTAATAATAAATGACTCACAGAATGAGAAACAATTAAAACTTTATCCTTAATCTGCTTAACTTTTGGAATAGCTACTTTAAGAATAACAAACATAATTTTAGAGACGGAAGCATCATTAAGGTTAATCACAAAAAACTTAACCCTTTCTTACTACTAATATTTTGACCTACGTTAAACATCTCATCTAGTTTCTTAGTACTACTAGAGAATTTAGTAAATTATAACCTAACATCTTTCAATTAATATGCTAAGACCCTAACTTCACTCTCTAAAACTCTATTTTGTTCTTTCAAACTAGAAAATAACTTAATTTATTTTCCTAATTTGACTATACGATTATCCTTCTCAAGTTTAACAAAATTAAGCTTTTTCAAGATATCCTTATTCACCTTTTTAATCTTCAAACTATTTCTATAAAGTTTTTCAAATGCATCATGAATATCTTCCTCATCATTTTAACTACCCTCTTGTGAGTTATTGTACTCATTTTTAATAAAGAAAATAAAAACCATAATGTTAGTTTTATTAGAAGACAACTCATTATAATCATCCTAACTAGAGTCATTGTTACTAAGGGAGGCATTCGTGGCCTTTGCACTCGTCATATTGAGCCTTCCTATTGCTTTAAGAAAAGTTTTTCTCTTTCAAAAATTTTTTTATTCTTACTAGAATTTCTCTTTTTAGATTTAAAGAACTTTCTAAACTTCTTAATAAATAGCTCTATTTCCTTATTATTCAAAGATTTATCACTAGATTCAATTTCAATCTTTTCCTTAATAGACTTGAGAGCCATGGATTTCGAGTTCTTTGATTTAGAAAAATTAAATTCATAAGTTTGGAGGAAACTTACTAGTTCTTCTATTTTAACTAAATTAAGATCTTTACTTTCCTTTATAATGTGCTTTAAAATAAAATATCTTAGAAAAATTTTTAAAGACTTTCCTAACTACTCGACTTTTAGAAATTATTTCACTAATGTTAAAACTCGAGTTTACTTTATCATTCAATTTAATATAAAACTTGTCAAATATGTCATTATCATTCAGCCTAATCTCCTTAAACCTAAATATTAGCATCTAAAGCTTAGAGATTTTAACAATTTTGGTACTTTCATAGGTAGTCTTAAGAATATCCCAAGCATTTTTGGTAATCTCAGGTATGGATATTCTTTTGAACTCTTTAGGAGAAATAGTTATAAAAATCATATTCATAACTTTACTATTTCAATTAGACTTAGCCAACTCATCTTTAGTCTATTGATTAAAATCCTTATGACTAGTGACTCCATTGACTATGACTATAGGTCATGCTTGGAAGTAAAAGCACCCACAAGTTTGTCAAGCATCAAGTTGTCCTAGGCATTCGGTCTCTTTCAATGTTTCTTCAAACCTCTAGCCGTGTTGATGCCTTTAAATCACATGAAAAACAAAGCAAAACAAGCAAAATATGAAAGCTATATTAGATGCTACTACTTACAAACTTTAACGTATGCATCATTGTTAGCCATTAACATTCATAAATTCTTATTCAATAAATTACAGCAAGACTGCTTGGCAACCAGAAGCAGTATATTATATTTTTACAATAGCCTTTCGATTGAGATTGGTATTTTTTTTATCCTGTCTAAAACTAAAGTTATTTTTAGTCGAATCAAATTCAGAAACATTCTAGGATGTATAAAAAGGTGTAATAAAGGTTAATTATTACAACATCAAATTGTTATTAGTGAGAGGTGGTAGCTGACAGAAAATGCAAATCTAATTTACAGTAGGGCTAGAAGTTCATGCACAATTATGCTATATTTATAAACTGGGAAATCCACTCCTATTATCCTTTTAACAATAAATTGAATCGATCACTGGAAAAAAAGCTATTGGTAAATTTCAGATACAAGGTATTAGATTCAACTAAACTGAACTGTAATGAATCCAACAACAGAATGTACTAATGGTTACCTAGATAAAGTATAGAGTGAGTATCTTGTCGGCGTAGCATCAATTGATTAAACTGCCTTAACATTTTAAGTTCTCTTTTTTATTGTCTGGTGTTATAAATTTGAGTTTGAAGGTAATGATTCCTATTGGATAACAATCATGACGGAGC
>CP135541.1:7763761-7787198 GCA_032402905.1 Khaya senegalensis
TTAAATTCAATTTAAATGTTTAAATTTATGCATATTATTTATGTCATGTTATATGCATAGTTTAGATTTAATTTTAATTATTTATTCTAAGCATATAATTTATATTTTATATATACAATAATATAACTTACTTGACTTATTTTTATTTTATGCATATCTTATAAACAGAGTAGTTAGTATGTAAATACATTTAAAAAAATACATAAAATTTAAGCAAATAAAAAAATACCATATTAAATATTATTGTCAAGTATAGTTGTAGTATTTTATTTGTTTCTAATTATGTATTTAGAAAAATTTTATCTAAGGAGGTTGGATTCTAAGTGAAACCGCTTGTGGCCACTTTAATTCTTTTTGGAAATTGATTCACTGTGATTACTAGCAAAATAGATTATTCTTTATTACTTGGACAATAAATGTAGAAATATTTTAGAGAAAATTAAAATATTTTAGAGAAAATAAGCATTAAAATATGTTCATATATTAAAATGTCTTAGTGATTCATAAAACTTTAATTTATTAGGGAATAATCACAGCATCCTTAAGTATCATAACACATGGCGAATTGATTTTGATTATACAATTCACATTAAGAACATTTTACAAGACTTGCGAAACTTAAGAAAATTGGTGAAAACTGAGCATTTTATTTATTTTATAAATAAGATAAACTCAACTGTGAATATTCCAATTCTCAATATTAGTTTTATAATGAATTTGAAAAGACTTTATATTCCTAGTTTTTTTAGAAATTTAATTTCTATTCCTAAACTTGAATCCTATAAATATTTCTTCAATTTTTTAGATTTTTTTATAAAAATCTTTTATAAATCTAATTTTGTTAGAAATAGTACATTATTTAATGGTCTTTTTCATATTAATTTATAAAATAATCCTTCTTATAATACAATGCATAGTTATATTGGTATAAAAGAAGTATTATGAATTATACAATTTGAGATTATGACATATCTTCATAAAAAGAATCAAAAGATTAGTAAATGATAGTACTTTAAATTTTATAAATTTTGAGAGTTGTATGCACTGTATAAAAGATAAATAGATTAATAAGTCCAAAAAATATACCAAGAGAAGCTCAAATTTATTAGAAATTTACATACAGATATTTGTAGTTTTAGTATATGCTCGTATAGTCATAAGTATTTTATCACTTTATTGATGATTCTTCACAATTTATGTATCTTTACTTACTGAATACCAAGAATGAAGTATTAAATACTTTTAAAATATTTAAAACTGAAGTAGAGAAATAACGCAGTAAGTAAATAAAGATTATGAAATCTTATAGAGGTGGTGAATATTATGGTAGATACATAAAGAATGGACAAGTACTTGGGCTATTTGTGAGGTTTCTTTAAGAGCATGAAATTGTTGCCCTATATACTATACCTGGTTCTTCATTTGAGAATGGTGCAGCAGAAAGAAAAAATAGAACATTATTAAATATGGTGCGGATTGTGTTTAGCAACTCCAAACTTCCTAAATTTTTGTGAACAGAAGTTTTTAAAACAGCTGTGTATATATTAAATTGAGTTTCAATTAAAGTTTTTTACAAATGCCATTTGAATTATGAAAATCTTGAAAACTAAGTTTACAACATGTACACGTTTGGGGTTCTTCTTTAGAAGTAAGAGTTTGAGATTTTTCTTTGGAAGTAAGAGTTTAGAGAAGAAATTAGATCTTGAGATCATTAATGAATATTTCATTAGATATTCAGAAAAATATAAAAATTACAGATTTTATTATCCATCACATTACGCTAAATTTGTGCCATAAAAAAAATACTAAATTTCTTAAAAATGACTTGACTACTAAGTAGGATCAATCCTAGAACACAGTTTTTGAGAATGATCATTCAAATTCATTCACTTTAGGTATTAAAATGATTGTCATCAATAACATTCTTTTAGTACAAATGGATATTGATCAAATAATAGTTGATATTTAATCAAATGATAATTAAATTTTACAAACTGGTGATATTTTAGTAGATTAAATTGTTGAACAACTAGTTGAATAATATACTCTTTAGAAAAATGTTAAAATAACACTAAGAAGATTTACTGAAAGAAAAAGATTACCAATTTTTAGTGAAACTATTGTGTATTTACAAGAGTCAAATTACAATATCAAAGCTGCAAATGATCCAAAAATATTTTCACAAGTTATGAATTGTCAACAATTTAACTTATAGTATTATGTTATAAAAGATGAGATGAATTATATGTCAACAAATAGTGTCTGAGATTTTGTTGAGTTGTCTAAAGGGTTTAAACTCATATAGTGCAAATAAATCTTTAAAACTAAAATAGATTCATTAAGTAATATTGAGAGATACAAGGTTAGATTTGTTGCTAAATGATTTACTCAAAAAAAGGAATTGATTATATAGAGATAATTTCTCCTGTGTCTAAAAATGATTTTTTTTTTCTCATGATTATGGCATTAGTAACTTATTTGGATACATTTTTATGTTAGTTAACAGAGTCGTATCTTGGAGAAGTGCTAAGTAGTCACTGATTACTATTTCTACTATAGAGGCCAAGTTTGTTTCATGTTTTGAGGCTATCTTTCATGGAGTATGATTAAAGAGTTTCTTATTTAGATTTATACTTGTGGATTAAATTTTTAGGCCATTAAGAATATATTGTGATAGTTTAGTTGCTATATTATTAACTAAGAACAATAAAAATGAAAGTTGAAGTAAATACATCAACATTAAGTCCTTAACCATTAAGAAACGTATCAAAAAAAATAAAGTGGTTATTAAATATGTCAACACTGAATTAATGATTACAGATTTTTTAACAAAAAGTATGTTACCATGAGGTTTAAGGATCATGTAATTCATATAGGATTTGGTTCTATTATGTAAATTTATACATATTGTTATTAATGAAACTCTTATTATTTGTTTTCTAATAAGGTGTATACATTTATTTAAAAGAAAATATATTTATATTAAATTTAAAATAAACATTATATTTATTCATTAAATTAAGGTCATTATGTTGGATCAAGAATAAATATAGAATTTATTCATTAAGATTAATTACCATATTAAAGTTGTAGTAAGAAGAATAATACATTTATAATACATGAAAGAAAAGTTATCAATTTTGATAAATTATCGCCATGATTCATGTATGTTGTTTCTTATATATGAGAATTTAAAATTTGCGAATCAAGTGGAAGAATGTAAGTTATAAATTCATTGAGTTTGAATTTGTAACATTCAAATTATGGTTCTTAATTCCTTATTATGTTCTTGTAACTTCAAAATTGAAATTTAAAACTTGTAATTGTAGTATTGAGTTATTATAATATTTCTATTAAATGTAAGAATTTTTTGTTAGAAAAAATTCTATAAATTGGGAGGTGTTTTACTTAATTAAGATCTTTAAACTCGAAATTCTTGTTAAATATCATCTTGAGAGGATTTAGATAGTTTATAAGGTTTTCACATCATTCAAAAACGTCAACAAAAGCAATAATGGGAGGTTGGTTATTTATAACTTTTGCACTTGATTTTTTTAATTTTAAATCATATTTATTATTGTATGCTTAGATTATAAATTTAGAACTATGACTATTTGAGCATTGAAAGATTGACTTTGACACTAGATCATCAAAACTCTGGCTGCCCCAATCTTCTATTTGCTTATCAACTCTTGATGGTTGAACAATACCTGCAGCCATCCACAAAAAAACAAGCTCCATTTTGTTGAATTCATTATCTTTAGGAAAAAAGTGCGCAGTAAGTGAAACATCTCTTCAAATGGAATGGGAGATAATCATAACTCAATTGTAACACCGGAAGAATGCCCTTTTGTTGAGGAAGGTTTAATATATTGCTGTTCAATACGTCATGCCAAGAATCATATCTGTTAGAACGCAAAAGGCCACCAAGAGTCATTGCTGCCAAGGGCAATCCTCCGCACTTTCCAACAAATTTATCAGGCAATTTTGAAATTTGATCCGCATTAATATCCCTTCCTTCAAATGTGTGCTTCATGAACAGAGACCAACAATCATCGTCTGATATATGCTTTGGATTGTAATGGTCGATTTTTCCCATTGTTGTCACAATTATCTTACTGTTTGGTGCAGCAGCCAGGAAGGGAGCTTTCAGGTCTTCCCACAAGCTGTAGTCTTCATTCCAAACATCAGTTAACACTAGCAATATTTTTTTACCATCCACAACCTTTCTCAACTCAACCTGCACTTCATTTAAAGTCTTGTTATCACAAGCTGTGGGAGTGATTGATGCGAGAAGTGACCCTGAAATGCTCAAGACATTGAAGTTGTCAGAGACAAAAGCCCATGCTTTTATGTCGAACTTGAAATCATCGATCATCTTGTCATTGTAGACCTCCCAAGCAAGCGTTGTTTTTCCAATCCCTGCCATTCCCACAATCGGTATTACAAGAAGGTTAGCATCACTTGACACCAATTTAAGAATGTTTACCTTATCTTCATCTCTCCCGTAGACACAACTTTCTGTCGGCACACTAGAACTGGGTTGTCTATACGTCATAGGTAGAGATAGAGCAGTTGATGTTCCTCCAGTAGCCCTTTGCAATCCAAGAAGAGTTATTTTTTTTACAGTGTTCTTCGAATCGGTTAGCGGTACTTTTGATCTCGGAGTCCATCCTCATATTGCTTGGATTGAGACAATTGATGCAATTAGCTGGCAAGCAGTTGTAAACTTTACTAGTACTTGCCTGTTCATTTACTTGCGCCTTCAACTTTGCGCTCCAAGGCTTCAGTGGTAAATTCATCTAGAATGTCCTCAGCATCATAACCCAAGTCTCGGAGATCGTCAAGCCAAATCTTCACAGCACCAGCCCTGTCCATCAGTTGCTTCTGTTCTGCGTCACTGAGAACTGCCTGAATCATCATCAAATTGCCTTCCCACTTTTTGAGCTCTGAATCAACCTCGCCTTGAAGTCCACAAACAAAGTTGAGCAAATCACGAGAAGCAATCTCTCAAACAGACTTGAAAGAATGCAGAGAGTAATAGCTCTCCAGCTGTCATGGTTTTCTTCGATGGTTAGCCGGAAAATAAGAAAGGAAAACTGCAGGATCGTCAAAAGAAGAAAACGGGATTGAGAGCAAGCCAAGCAAAGAGAGCAGATGAATAGAGCAGGAAACTAAACTTCAAAATTAAACCCTGCAAGTATTGAATTGATTAGATTGAATACCGTGTGGACTCCACCTGCCATGTGAAGTGCAATAATGAAAAATATTAAGGGAAAACAGTGATACATTTAACATTTTAATGAACAGTTGACAAAAGTATATTTCCATGGCTCTACCTACAAAAGATGAAAGATAAGATATGAAGAAAGCTGGTGACTACAAAGAAAGAATAATTGATAATGGCAAAAGCAATTTCGTTTAGCAGGCTGATTGATTATTTCACTTGTATCAACATTTAATGAATTGATTATTAATCCATGCAAAAGAATGTAAATTATTTTGCCAAGAAAGAGATCATTAATTCACCATATGATATTTGTTGTAAAGCTAGGCTATTGATTAGATATCATAAAAAAGAAGTTAAATATGCGTTCATTAATCTTTAATTAAGTACTTTATCTCATATTAATTTCTAAACTTTAATAAAACTAGCTAAAGACACTTTTAACATTTTAATGATCACTTAATAAAAGTAATTTTCGATAGACCTACAGACTTTGTTGACAAGAACTTGTGTAATGCTCTCAATTTTAAAGGGTTAATTAATATTAAAATATTCATAAAACCAATATGAGTATGAGAAATTTCATATAACTTATAAAAAAATTTGTAAATAAATTAATTAATAAAATATTTTTAATAATGAATAAACATAAGTTTATAAAATAAATTATGAAATTAAAATAACAAAATGAAAGAAAATTTCTAAAAGTCATAATGTTTAAGGAATCAAGTGATAGTATAAGTTCAGCCAAATCTATTCTAAGTGCACAATTTTTTAATATTTGGAATCATAATAAATTATAGTAAACTCAGTAAGTATATTAGTTTTTCATATACATAAAATATGTATATACTTATATACAATGCACCTATATACAATACATGCACATGATATGGAATAAGATCAAATTATGTTCGTTTTAAAATTTTCATAATATTTAAATACTATATAAGATTCTTTCAAAATTTTTTAAAAATATCTCCCTTTAATTACCTCGTAGTAGGACTTCATATATCATTTATCATTGAATAAGTTAATATTACCCGTCAATGACTTATCGTATATGGGATAAGTGCAAGTGAGACATAAATTTTTTTTTAAAAAAAAACAATAAACACAGTGTGCATATTCATACTTAAATGTTAATACACGTGACATAAAAGTAATCATAATGTCACAATAATAAATAATTACAATTACAATAATACTTATAGTTATAAACAGTCACATAAATATATAATAATGTCAAAATAATATTTTTATAAAAATTTATAACTAAAAAATATATTTGAAAATATATTCAAATATATGTATACGTTCATTGTGATTTTCTTTTAAAAAGTCTAATATACTTATCTATTGATGATTACAATAAAAATTAATTTAAGAGTTTTGACTTATAATAGAAAAAAAAAAATTAGCATTCATAAGGCTCCTATACAATTTAAAATGTCAAATTTTGTTAAACTGAAATCAGTAAAGAGTTATTTTCATTCAAGATTTCATAACAAATCATAGATATAAAATTTTATCATTAAATTTTAATACGATAAATTAGACATAATTAAAAATCAGTATATAAAATTTTATAATTTTTTAATATATTTTGATTAACTAAAATAATTTCGTTATTCGGTTATTCTACAAAAACAAGTAATTTTCTGCATACTAGAGTCAAATTCAGAAAATCATTAAAAATTAAAAAAAAAATTTAATCAAAAAAATTTATAACAACCCCAAAAATGTTTAGTTTATCCATTTAAAATAATTTTGACAAATTCAAAACACATAATTTTATAAAATTCACAAATTGAATTACTGCCATAATATTATCTCTATAAAAATTTTATTTTTTTTCATATTTTATCTCTTCACAAATAAAAATTTTCTAATTTCTTAATTATAAAATTTAACCCTAACATCATAATTTGATTATAAGTTTCAATTATCATGTTCTATAAAACTTAAATAATAAAATTACTTATTATCAATAGTAAATCATTAATCTAAAAACTAATATAAAATAACTTATTTTATTTTTCTTTTGTATTTTTCCTATTTTTTTGTCTCTTAGTTTTGTCCTCTCCTTTCTCCCAAATACGTCAAAACCTTAAACACAAATCATCTATTCTATTTATACTAGTATAAAATATCAATTTAGCTCATAATTTAACTCTTTCTATTTAATTGATTCCAAACTTATAATTTGTTCTTAAATTATTCAATTATTTCCTATATAATACATATATCCCCAAAAATCTAATCTTATTATCTATATATAAATATATAACATATATTAAAGAAAAATAAGGTGTTACAACTTGACAGTAAGAAAATCAATTTAATTGCTGGAAATATTAAATACATTACCATCTATGCATGCGTGCAAACTTCATTCTCAGCTTTTAGTAATAATGGAAAATATGTTGTTTTGGTTCCTTCGTCAGGCGTCGTAAGATAATCTATTTTGATACTGGTTTTTATTTTTTAATTTTTCTGACTCTATTTACAAAAGAAATGCATGTAACACAATTTCATATTCGAAGAACTTATTTAGTTATCTACAAGAATTTTTATGCTATAATGTACCAAAATCGCAATGTGAATGGCTAAAACAGTAAATATCGGCAGTATTACAATTCTTTAATTGAGTAAACCTGCAGTTTTCTTTTGCTTTCTTTCCGGCCAATCAACGAAGCCCTGGCTGTGAGGGAGCTCTTATTCTGTGCTTTCTCTCAGGTCTTGTTTGACAGATTGGCTTCGCGTGATTTGGTCAATTTTGTACGTCAACTTCAAGACGGCGTTGATTTCGAGCTAAAGAAGTGGAAGAACACTTGGATGTGATTATGGCTGTGCTCAGGGACGCAGAAGAGAAGCAATTGAAGAATGAGGCTGTGAAGATTTGGCTGGACAGTCTCCGAGACTTGGCTTATGATGCTGAGGACATACTCGATGAGTTTGCCACTGAAGCTTTGACGCACGAATTGATGGCAGAACATGATGATCGATCTAGCACTAGCCAAGTTTGGAATCTGATTGCTACTTGTGTAAGTTGTGTCTGTCCAAGAACTGTTAAATTCAAAATCAACATGGAATCCAGGATTCAAAATATCACTAGTCGATCGGAAGAACTTTCTAAACAAGGAATTCAACTTGGATTACAATTGATTCCTGGAGGTACAACAACTCCTGGACAGCAAAGCCCACGTAGCTCAAGTGCGCCAAAACGTGCTGTCTACGGGATAGATGAAGATAAGGCCAAAATACCTGAAATTTTTTTAAGTGATGTCCCAAGAGATCATCCCAACTTTTGTGTGATTGTTCTTAAAATATTTATACAAATGCAAGTATACATTATCGCAAATAACTAATAAAGTGATGAGTTAAGTGTTATTCTTACAAGAATTGATTATTTATTACTTAATTATTAAGTTAAACTATTCTAATTTTTTCTAAATGAGTTAAATAAATATATGTTTTATACTAAAAATCAACTAATGAGTAACTAAAGTAAAAAAAATTTCTAGGTAAAATCAATAAGAATGAGAGCTCTAGAACTTATGATTTCGCTTAAATTATTCTAAATTGATTCTACCCATTTTTATTTTAAGACTATGATTGACAATTTAGAATTCTAAAAGTATTCATTTATCTTTTTTAGGGCTATAATAAAAATATTTTCAATTTATCAATTCTCTATTTTTTATGTCAATCAAGATAATAAAAAATTCATTAAATCGCATTGATTACATTATATTACTATTTTATACAGATTTAATGGCATTCATTACAAGATCACAAGCATGCAATCCTTTTTAGGGAACAATATGCATTAAAAATATTTTATTAATGGCCAGTTAATTAAAAGCATTAATAATAATGAAGAATACTCAATCAATAATAAAAAAAATTTTAATTAATCCAAAAAAGAAGCAAAAATCAAATTATCTTAATTTGACTACATAATAACCCTAGCATAATGAAGTTAATTCATATTGTAAAAATTACAATGAAAAAAAGTAAATTTAACATCTCAAATCAAAAGAGTTCAAGAAAGAAGAATAAAACTAAAAAAAAAGTAGATTGAAGGTTTTAATATCCTCTTCTCTCGAGTTCTTCGTTGTTCTTCTCTTTTTTTTTTTTTTTTGTCTATTTTTCGTCTTAAAAGTCTCTTTGGTAGCTCTCTAATATATTTTTTTAAAAGCTCCTCCCCTTTATAAGAAAGCAAAACGAGCAAAATATTCTAAAACACTTATTGAGAAGTTGCAACCTTGGAGTTACTGTTTTTTACTAATGTAAAATTATTATAACAATATTACTGTTCAAAATTACTATAATAGGATCATGGCTTTGGAGATTTAGAGCAGTGATGATTGTGGTTCTGTCCAACGTCCCTTTTGTGTGCTCCAAATTTTTCTTTCACTTCAAATCTCATTATGTTATGAATTTATTTATTTTTATATAAAAATAAAATAAATAAATAAATACATGCCAAAAGTTAAAAGATGTCAAACAAGCTAGGTTGGGATTATACTCGCATGCTAGGTGAGGCTCGCATAAAAAAGGGAGGCCTAACATGGTTAATAAGTCCAACCCATTAAAACTTGGGCCAGGTTGGTGAGAGGGCTAAACTTGTCTTTTTAAAAAATAATTTAAAAAATAATTTAATTAGTATTATAAATTTAAATTATTTTAAAATAAAATAATTAAAGTTATTTGATATATAAATATATTAAATGAATTAAATATTTATATAATTATATAAAATAAAATATAATAAATAAGTTCGTAGGCTTGGTCCTGAGCTGCCTTTATTTTCTAGTCTGGGACAAGTTCAGTTTTATCATCGGTTGGTTTGATTGTTTTAACTCTTCTATTAAAAATAAATAAATAAAAAAATAAATTAATAAAATATAAAAAATAAGAGAATAATAAAATTATATAAAAATAACATGACATCCATGTGGACGTGGTAGGGGTGGAAAAACAACGCTTGCTCGGGAGGTCTACTACCGCAAGGCGCGGTCAAAGATTTCAAGTTGGATATGAAAGCATTGGTTTGTGTATATGACGATTTTGATGTTTTGAACATTTGAAGGGCACTTCTGGAGTCAATCAACTCTGAATCTTGTGATCTCAAGACTTTAAATGAAGTGCAGGTTCGATTGAAAAGAAGTGTGGATGGACAGAAATTCTTACTTGTCTTAGATGATGTTTCGAATGAGACCTATACTTCGTGGGAAATCCTAAAGTCTCCATGTATGGCTGCGGCAACAGGAATCAAGACTTTTGTGATTACACCCCTTGTAAAGTGTTACATCGACAATGGGAACCGTTGAGGAAAAGAAAACAGATGAGTTATAAATGCTGACTTGGAATGATCTTAGTGTACAAAGCAAATTATGATCTTTCGCCATGTAAATTAACTTTTGGAATTAAAAATTTATGATTGTTCTCCGCTGAAAAAACATTGCGAAATGGATAAAGGAAAATAGTCGTACGAGATAGCTCAGATCCCTCTTCTTGTTGAGATCGAGGACAAATTCATCTACAATGCAGAAGAGGAAGAATGTACTCTATTTGATCTCCGAATGAGAATTATATAATGCTATCGTTGAAGTGGAGTGAAAGTTGGCTGCGAATAAGGAGGCATATATAAAATTTTGCTTCTGGACTTATTGTTAATAGCCTAAGTATGAATAAGCTTCTTTCCCTGCTGTAAAATTTTCCATATTTGTTCCGGAAACTTTTTACAATGATTTAATAGTGTTGTAATATAGCTTCGTTGATGCCTCCTTGGTCATTCTTGGTAGCATTTGCTCTTTAATTTGTGTCTGTTTTGTTGATTCTGGAATAAATGAATGGAGTTATTAAAATCAATGCTGATTTTTATGAAACATTTAAAGAAGATGTACGCCTCGCAGTACCTGTCACCAAAATATAAATATCCTGAAGAAAGCAGACAATGGTTCATTTGGTATTTATGCATTTGGCTGCAGTATTCTGTGTCATAACTAATTTCAGTGTCCTTTTAATGATGATTTTTCCAAGCTGGATGTGCAACAAATTAAACAATTAATTTGAATGCCTTGATTTGCATTAATGCTAAACTCGAAAGATTTTCCATTATTCTAGGCAGAAGGATCGGAATCCTCATGGTTTGATATGGACATCTAAAAGTAATGCATTGTTATCTATTCCCAAAAAAAAAAAAAAAAAAACACACGAAGCGTTTTCCAATTATTGTACTTGTAATAAATACTCATCTCATGGTTTCATATTTGACAACAAAGCATGGTAATAAAGTATTTTCCTGCCCAAAAATTCTAAAAGACGACAGAGTGAATTATTGCACGTATACGTACAGGGCTTTCGACATCAAAAATTGCAAGACAGTTCGACATAAAAAGATATATTTAAATCAAGTTCCAGGCTTGAAACAACTTCTTGTAGGAATCGAGAAGTTTTGTAATCGATGCAAGACAAGTTTAGGTACTACTAGTTTATAAACACTCAAAAGTTGACATAGTTCAATTATTAAAAATAAAGAAAGAAATAAATAACTTTCTAAAATATTCCTAATCCTACGCTTGATGTATTAATTCATGCTTCCAAATATCGTAATTGTATTTCTAGGTTTCGGATATTGGAAAATCCACATGATCACATGGTTTAACGCGGACAGCAATTAATGCAAAGCATCATAATTAATTAGTTATTCCAATGTTATTGCCAGACTCAACTCTCTCTGTATTAAGTTGTATTCCCCGGTTATCAGCATTCCTTGAGAAAATTTCCTTCCTTGCTTTCAATAACCTTCTTTTCTTTCCAGCGAGCGAAACCATGGCTGTGGGAGCTCTCTTGCTCTCTACTGTCATTCAGTTTTTGTTTGACGGATTGGCTTCCCGTGAATTTCTCGACTTTGTCAGTCCTCAACTTCACGGCCGGGTTGATTCCGAGCTAAAAAAATGGAAAGATGCTTTGTTATTGATTGACGCTGTGCTCAACAACGCAGAAGAGAAGCAACTGATTCACAAGGCAGTGAAGGTTTGGATTGAGGATCTCCTAGACTTTGCTTTTCATGCCAACGACATTCTTGATGTGTTTGCCGCAGAAGTTTTGAAGCCCAAGTCTACGACAGAACATGATGACCAGAACCTCATCCCTGCTGCTTGTTTCAGTTAGATCAATCAAAGCACTATCAAAAGTATGACTAGCCAGTTGGAAGAACTCTGTGAAAAAGGAAATAAACTCGGATTGCAATTGACTACTCCTGGAGGAATATCATCAACTAATGCACCGCGAAGTTAAGGCCAAAATACTTGAATTGGTATTGAGCAATGCACCAAGTGATGCAAACATTCAGGTGATATCTACCGTAGGCACAGCGGGAATTGGAAAAACAACGCTTGCTCAAGAGGTCTACAATGACAAGGACGTCAAAGATTTCTACTTTGACTTAAAAGCCTGGGTTTGTGTCACAGATGGCTTCGATCTCTTTGGCGTTTCAAGGTCAATTTATGAGACAATCACCACGGAACCATGTGATCTCAAGACATTTAAAAGATGTGCAGCTTCAACTGATGAAGGCTTTGCATGGATAAAAAAATCCTAGTTGTATTAGATGATGTTTGGAAAGAAGACTACGGCTTGTGGGAAAACCTGAAAGCTTCCTTCCAGGCTGCTGCGCCGAACAGTAAGATAATTGTGACTACACGACATTTTCATGTGGCATCAACATTGGGACCAATGAAACATTATAATCTGAAGCATTTGTCAGAGGAAGATTGTTGGTCTCTAGTCACAAAGCACGCATTTGAATGTAGAGATATTAATGTGCATCAAATTTCAGAATTTCGTGATAGAGTTGTTAGAATTGTGGAGACTTGCCGTTGCCAGCAAAAACGATTGCTGGCCTTTTGCGTTCCAGCAGAGATGATGCTTGGAATGGTATATTGCACAGCCATATATTTAAATTTCCTCAACAAAATGGCATTCTTCCAGTTTTACAGTTGAGTTATCATTATCTTCTTTCTCATTTAAAGATATGTTTTGCTTATTGTTCAATTTTTCCCAAAAATTATCAACTCGACAAGAATGAACTCGTTTTATTATGGATGGCCAAAGGTATTCTTTTACAATCAAGAAATGACAAGCAGCCAGAAGTTTGGGGCAGCGAGTATTTTGATGATCTAGAGTTAAGGTCATTTTTTCAATCAACAAATAGGGACGGTTCTACGTTTATAATGCACGACCTCATCCGTGATCTTGTTCAAGTTGTTTCTGGAGAAACCATTTTCAGGTTAGAAGAGGTTGATAAGCAGCCGAGAAGATTTGACAGGGTTCGTCATTCTTCTGAGAGTATGATGGGAAAAAATAAATTAGAGATTTTGTATCAGTTTGAACACTTGAGAAAATTCTTGCCAGTACTCATTAGAGAGCAACATGGTTTTGGTTTTTAACTTATGTGATTCTACATTATTTATTGAGAAAGTTCAAAAAGTTGAGGGTGCTATCTTTAGCGGATATTATATCACTCAGTTACCCGATTCACTTAAAGACTTGAGACTCTTAAAGTACTCGAATCTTGCTGGCACTACGATAAGAAGTTTGACAGAGTCTACAAGCACACTATTCAACTTGCAAATTTTGATACTAAGAAATTGTTCTTGTCTGATAAAGTTGCCCTCAAAAATGAGGAATTTGATCCAGTTACGCCATCTTGATATAAAAGGTGCAGACTATTTGGAAGAGATGCCATTGGGAATGATGCAGTTGAAGAATATCCAAATGTTGTCCAATTTTACTTTGGGGCAAGGGTACAAGTGTATCTAGTTTCAAAGATTTAAAGAATTTAAAGTTTCTTCGGGGGAAACTTTGTATCTCAGGATTGGAGGATTCAAATGATTCACAGGATGCAATGGAAGCTGTGCTACAGGAGAAGAAGAATCTAGAAGCGCTGGTATTGCAATGGGGGTCCGAGTTTGACAATTCACGAGATGAAGCAGTAGAAGAAAATGTACTAGACATTTTGCAGCCTCATCACAATATAAAAAGGCTCACAATCAAATATTATGGTGGCGCAAGATTTCCATTTTGGACGGGAGATCCATTGTACTCCAAGATGGAAGTTCTCACATTAAAAAATTGTGAAAATTGCAAGTCGTTGCCGTTACTCGGTTTGTTGGGGTCACTTAAACACCTCAGAATCAAAGGGTTGACAAGACTGAAAATCATAAGTTCTGAGCTTTATGGAGAGGGTTGTTTAAATCCTTTTCAATCATTAGAGACTCTACGGTTAAAGAAATTGCCAGAGTGGGAGTTCTGGGTCACCAATATTGAAGGAAATAAGCTTGTTCAAGCATTTTCTTGCCTCCGTGAACTTTTCCATTGTGGAATGTCCAAAACTCTCTGGAAGATTGCCAAAACTTCTTCCTCATTTGAGACACCTCTTGTTAGCAAATGCGCAGAGTCGGTAGTCACAGTCTCAAGCTATCTAGTGCTCTGCAAATTAGAAATTGATGAATGCAAAGGAGTGGTGTGCAAAACTACTCCAATGCACTATAAGTGGATTAAGCATATGACCATTTCAAATAATTTACTAGAAATATATGCACTCAAAGGGATGTTATACACTAGTCTAACTGAGTTGTTAACGTTTCTGCCTATTTCAAATATGTTAGAGTTCGGAAAATTTTTTGAGCAAGGATTTCAATCAGTAGAAACTTTGGTGATTAGCGATTTTGAAGGCATCAGGTCATGGAGGAGTTTGGGGATTCTATGTTTCAGGATTCTATGTATGAGAAGGCAGGACAAGGGCTAAAGATGCATACCTCCACTGAAGAGGTTAGAATTGAAGAAAATTGGATTAGTCTTGTTTCATTTCCGACGGTGCATTTTCTTGCCAATAATATACGGGTCTCTTAAGATCGAAAATACCAGAGTTTTAAAATGCTTACCAGAGGAAATGAAGGGCGACAATTCACAACTGGAGAGGTTAAATGTTAGCTATTGCAGTTCTCTGATATTCATCGCAAGACGTAAGCTACTTACTTCTCTTAAAAGACTTTACATAGGGGCTTGTATGAACAGGAGATTTATATAAATAATTGTGCCAGTCTTCTTTGTTTTCCAGAGAAGGCTTTCCCACCAGCTTAACATTTCTTGTACTTAGAAATCTCATAGTCTATGAAGCAATGATCAGGTGGGGATTGCACACTCTTACCTCTCTTACACACCTCTCGATTGAAATATGTAGTAATCAGCAGAGACCTTTCCAGAAGAGGGGATGAGACGAACCTGATGTTGCCTAGCTCTCTTATTCATTTGAGAATTGAGGGCTTCCAAAATTTGAAATACTTATCTTCAACGGGTTTTCAGAGCCTCACATCTCTTCAATGTTTGGAGATCCATGATTGCCCAAACCTCGAGTCCTTTCCAGAGTTAGGCTTTCCAGCCTCACATTTGAAACTAGACATAAGAGGCTGTCCTCTTATGCCTAATTTCAAAAGGCAAAAAGTGGTCCAAGATAGCTCACATCCCTTGCGTTCGGGTAGATTGCAAATTCGTCTACGATCCGGATGATGAAGAATGAGATGTTGAAATTGGTTGTTTGCTGAGGTAATTAGTATACATTCATAATACAAATATCAATGATTGAACATTGCAAGATGAATTTGGCTCTGTTATTTTCAGGATGATTTTTTTTTGGAATGGATTTTTTGTGCCAGATTGGATGAAACACTTGAAGAAGAAAATGACCGCTATGTCAAATAAAGCTCTGATTTTCAACTTTGAATGTTGGAATATGATGATGGCTGGAGAAAACAGAGGACGCGTCAGATTCATTCACATCCTGCTGGTAATGTTTTCACTTTTCTGTATTCACAATTTCTTACAAAAAATTCAGCTGTTTTCTCAAGTGTTAAAATATTTAATATTATCATGAGGTCGATATATATACTTAATCTCCATAATTTTCTGCTTGGGCGAGCATTAATGATTTAACCTTTGATATTACCCAACAAAATTCAATAATTCAACATTTATAATAATTTTTTTATTTATGTATTTGACATTTAAGAAGCTCTAACCTTCATTTTCTTGAATGCTCAGTGAATTCATTGGCTTATGAATAATGGATTCAAATTTTGAAAGATAAATTTTATTTAGTAGATAGTATTAAATAGTTAAAGGGCCACATGTGCTAGCCATCAGTATAAAATAGGCAATAAGGTCCAAAATGTTATCGACATTACATTGATATATTTCTAGGAGCTTACTTTTGATGAGTACTTTTCCCAATCTTTAAGAGATGCAAATGATACTGAGTGGTATAAGCAAACTTATGGCTTTATTTTATTTTATATACATATCAAATCAAATACATAAAATTTGACCCTAAAATTTTCGTATGATATATTGACATAATTATAAATTAGTATACAAAATTTTGTAATTTTTTGAGATGATTTAATTAACTAAAATAATTTCATCATTTAGCTATTCTACAAAAATAAATAATTTTTTATATCCTAGGATTAGATTCAAAAAATTATTAAAAATTAAAAAACTTAATATTTTTTGATAAAACCAAATTCATAATAATCCTACAGGTGTTTAGTTTATTCAAATAAATTAATTTTTTCAAATTTAAAATACATAATTTTATAAAATTTATGAATTAAACCACTATCATAAAATTATTTTTACAAAAATTTTATTTTATTTTCCAATATGTCTCCATAAAAATTTTTAATTTCTTATTCATGAAAAATTTAAATCCCAAGCATCACAATCTGAATATAAGTTCTAATCATTATATTCTATAAAATATAGATATCCAATCTGATTATTAAACTAATGACAATCATTAATTTAAAAACAAATATAAAATAAAGTAATAGAATTTACTATTTTTTTTCCTCTTCTTTTCGTCTCTTGCTTTTGTCCTTTCTTTTTCCTTAATATGTTAAATCCCTAAACATAAATTAACTATTCTATTTATACTAGTATAAAATATCAATTCAGTCATTAATTTAACTTTAAAATTATAACTTATTCTTAAAATATCTAATTGTTTTTTATACAATACTTACTCCCAGCCATATAACTCATTATCTATACATAAATATATGGTATGTATTTGGGAAATAATGGGTGTTACAACTCTTCTCACCTTAAGTGAATTTCATTCTCAAAATTCACTTACTCAATCTTTAAAAAGGTGGGGCACTAATACTTTTCTTCATAAATATATTGTTTCCTAATACTTTTCTTGTCCCAACAAATATGCTAGTAATATATCCTCAAAATTTTGTATAATATTTCTTGATTGTCCATTAGTTCCTTATGATTCTTAAATTTCATTCTCAAATCAAGAAAATAGTATCATCATTCATGCCATGCCAATAAACCACAAATTAGATATTCATATAAAACTATATCTAAAGCTTATCCTTAATTTATGTCATATAATCAGTCATTGTTCTATGACTTTTCATAATTTATTCCTCCAACGAAATACTTTAAAAATTTGCAGATTCTATGCTGACATATGGGGCCACATACCATTAAGTGTCAAAGCCTTATTACCTCATAAAGTATAAAAAAAATATCTTTGTTTATACCTCATAAAATTTAACACCTGCAAAGTAGTGAGTCTATGTATTTTAAAAAATTCATAATAAATCATCCTTAGTTTTTAAAATCATGAAACTTTTCAGAATTACACTAGACACATATCTAAAGTAGCATACCAAATTTCATGAATTTTAGAAAAACATAGACACGTCAAATTAATTTCATAATTCATGTCATTGGCTGAAATCATAAAATTTCAGCTTATTAAACTCGACTTTGAAAAGTTGTTAAAAATCGTATACATGTCCGTTTTGAGCAAACTAAGTTTCAAAACACTCCTCTAGATGTCTAGTATAATGCTTTTAAAAATTAGATTCAAAATCAATGTGTATTATTTTTTTATAATTTTCGTCCTAAAACCTGTCAGCATAGATTTCTGCAAAATTCTATTTTCTATTTTCCAAACTTATGTCTTTCCACCAATGAATATAATAAATCAATGACAATTCTAATCATCATCTTTAAACTTAAAAAAATATTTGCACAACCTCAAAGCTTACACTTTTAGTGTCAACCATTTGTTAAAAATACATCAGAATTTATCAATAACTTCTACAAACTACTAAATAATACAAATAACTAACATCGATATAACATAAAACATGTATGTTGTTTATACAAGATCTAAAATAAAAAAATCAACTACATCATCCTTGTAATATTGTCCAACTTTCACATCAATAATTAATGTGCATCATCCTTAACCAACTTCTTTTTGTAGAATAAATAGTCTCATACTTAAACTTTATAATATCATAAGCAAATTTCTTATAAACAAAAATCCTAATCCTAATCCTAAAATGGCGCACTACTAAATAGTATTTTTCGGCATTCTCAAGATAAACTTCTAACTACTTCATGCATGTCATCCAAGAATTCTCTTCTTCTTCTTCTTCTTCTTCTTCTTCTTTTCCCCATCTATATTAAAGTAGCAAAAAATCATTGTTTAACTTATGAACATCTAATAGTAACTTTTCTCAATCAAGTTATCAAACGAAGTCACCCAAACTTTTTATTGATACTATTGTCCTCAATCTACTTTATGTTCTAAAACAACACAAGTATGCTTTATAAACCTTTAAACAAATAACATACTTCTTATAATACCTCACAATCCCATCATCAAAACCTCAAAATCAATTTCAAACTAATATGCCTATATCTTTCCAAATTTAAGCTATGGACATGAATATTCAATAACCTTATGAGAAAACACTATGTCATTATAAAATAATTCGAGTCTCTAGATGAGAGCATAGCAGAAAATAAATATATTAAAAATAATAATTTTTTTTATCACAAATAAGAAATCAAAATGCTCAAATATAATTGAGCATGCCAATTTTACTTTATTAATACTAACCACTCTCAAGTTCAAATCATTTTAAATAAAACATTGATCATACACAAATCAAACAGAATAAAATTAAAAGTGATAATCAAAAGTTCCTAGCTAGCAAGTCCTATATAGTATTTATTTTTCAGATGTCGGGGGTTTAAAAAGAGTATTCATCCTAATTGAAAATGGGGCCAATTTTATAATTCTCTCTTCATTGACAACGTTTAACATCTCTCTAGGGACATCAATTTTATTATTCAAATGTTTTGCCTCTTTAAGCTCAAGTTTATAAAGATGTTTCAAAATTAGCTTATCCTTATTAACCCCTTTGCCATAAATGCACATTCCTAATCCAGCTGCTCTCTTTCTCTTTTTAGAAGCATCCAGGCCTAGAGGTAAATCACTAAGTCTCATAAGTCTCAACAGTCTCTAGTAATTTCTCTTCCATTTATACTTAATTTAGCTTTTGTATATCTTTAACAAAGACTCCACTTAGAGAAAGTTGTTCGGTACAATCGATCTCTCCCTATTTAGTAACTTTTTTTCCCCCTTCCATATGTATAAGGTTGAAAATATAACACATATGATCACATAAAAGGGATTCAAACTCTAAATCAATGAGTTAACAATATTTATTGCTTTATTTTATATTTGTTTTTAGATTAATGATTGTCATTAGTTTAATAATTAGTTTAGGTATCTATATTTTATAAATATGGTCATTAAAGTTTATAATCAAATTGTGATGTTTAGAGTTTAAATTTTTCATGAATAAGAAATTAAAAATTTTTATTTGTGGAGATATATTAGCAAAAAATAAAATTTCTATAAAGATAAAATTATGACAGTGTCTCAATTCGTGAATTTTGTAAACTTGTGTGTTTTAAATTTGCTAAAATCATTTTAAGTGAATAAATTAGACATTTTTAGGTTATTATAAATTTTGTTTGATTAAAAATTATTATGTTTTTCAATTTTTAATAATTTTTTGATTATGTCCTTAGAATACAAAAAATTACTTATTTTTGTAGAGTAACTAAATGACAAAATCATCTTAAAATGTTATGAAATTTTAGATACTGATTTTTAATTATGTCTAGTTTATCATACTCAAATTTCAGGGTCAAATTTTACTTCATTGATTCGTTACGAAATTTTAAATGATAATATATCACTTTCAATTTTTATTTGACAAAATTTGATGTTTTGAAATCAAAATTTATTTAACATAGTTAGAGTATGAATTTAGACCAAAACTTTTAATAGATTACTTTATATATCTCTTTATTATCTCTATAAAATTTTATAACGTTTGAAAATATATTATTTTTTCTAAAAATTATAAACTAAAGTTACTCAGCATAAGGCATAACATTGTTAAGATTAGTGACAAAGTTTAGACTATGAAAGGTTTAGTGTTATGAGGACCAAGAGATTGATATTTTTATTAGAACTTATATTATGTTTCATGAGTATTGTGCTGTAATTTGGTTAGATAATATTGTCGTTTAAGGTATAAGAAAAATCATTAAATAATATAAGGTTGGTTTCGATAAATTTAGGAATATTGAGTTGTCAAATACATTGAGTGTTATAAGTTATACTATTAAGATAAAATGAGATTATATTGTGTTTTGTGGTAGTGGATAGAAGTTTTATGAATGCTAATTTTTTATTATACGTTAAAGCGTTAAAGTTAATTTTTATTGTAATCGTCAAAAAATAAGTATATTAGATTTTTTAAAAGAGAATTACAATAAAGTATACTAGACTTTTTAAAAGGGAATTACAATAAACGTATGTATGTGTTTAAATGTATTTTCAAAAATATTTTTCAATTGTAAATTATTATGAAAGTATTTATTTTGACATTGTTATATATTTATGTGTCTGTTCATAAATATATGTGTTATTGTAATCGTAGATGTTCATGATTATATTATTGTAATGATTTTTATATCACACGCATTGGCATTTAAGTGTAAACATATGCATAATGTTTTAAGTAATAACAAAGTAGTTTTATAAGAAAAGTATTTATGAAAGTAAGATTTGTGTACTAGGATATTCAATTGTATTATTTTCTTAGTAGGTAATTATAAGTGTATAAGAAGCCTTTATAGTGTGGCTATTCTTTCGGGTTTGTTATTATTGTTATTGTTCAGTATTCCGCATGATATGGGAGAGACCTTTGGAGGTATATTTGAGTATAGTGGTCGTTACATTTTTGTGAAAAAGTATTTGTGCACGTGGGAGAATTCATCGATAATCAGGGTGAATGTGTGGCTCTTATTTGTTTGCATGAGTGTTTATTATTTCTTGTCATTAATGGTTGATATTGACTTATTCAATAATAAGTGATATATGAAGTTCTACTAAGTGATAATTGAAAAGAGATATTGTTAAAAAATTTTGAAAGAAAATTTTAAAGTATTTAAGTGTTACGAAACTTTTGAAATAAGTATGGTTTAATCTCATGCCGTATCATATGCATACATTGCATATATGTATGCATCTATTTTATGTCTATAAAAAACTAATATAGTTACTAAGTTTAAAACTCACTATAATTTATTGTGATTTTAGATAATTGAAGGTCGTGCACAGAATAGATGAATTTGATTACATTTTTGTTATTTTATGGTTCCTAAGAGTTAAGACTTCTCTTGTTATTACGTTTTGTAAATTGTTAAAAAAAAAATACATTTTTTGTGATTGTAATTAAAGATCATTGATAAATTTTTATTCTTATGAGGTATGAATAAGTATTTAATTTTGTTCTAATTTAATGTGTTATGTGGTTATATTAAGTATTGTTCGACCCTTTTAAATTTAACGGCATTTCATGATATGTCATTCATTGATTAGAACCTCAAATTTTGGAATTGGCCAATTAACCTATCCCACTATCCAATTGATGACATGTCAATCGGTATAAAAAAAAAGCTTTGAGATATTAATTAAGAATTATTGTATTACTCTTAAAATACATACTTAAGTTAATCTTTGTATTTCACTCACTTCCGTACTTGTGCTTGACATCTAGCGATTTTGTTTTACAGTAATCATAACTTTAAATCATATTATGAATATGGAAGCTAATTTCAATTTCAAAAGATTTGTTTTATTAAAATTTATATATTTAAATTGAACATAGCACAGTTAGAACTTTATTATTCTTCAAAGCCAACTCGTAAGCTCGACTCTTTTATAAGTCTTGTGCTCGGCTCCAGTTGCTTTGGCCTTTTTATATTAAAGTTTAACTTTTGTTGTGTTGTCTTTTTCCATGATTGCATCAACAAATGTGTATTAGATTACAGCTTTTCTCTTTTCCTTTATGATCTTATTATAGACAATTTATCAATAATATTAAATATTATCATGAGGTCGACAGACACATACCCAATTCCTGTGTAGTTAGTGAAACATATTCCAAGACCAAGCTCTTCTAAATTATTTAATTTACAATACTTTTAATACTTCTTAGTTTCGTACGGTCCATTAAAGAATACCATGAGACCAAGTAGAAATGAATTGATACATGACACGACATGGATTAAAATTTATCATTTGATAATTACACAACAAAATTCAATTATTCAACATAGATAAAAATTTATTTTATTTATTCATTGAACACCACAATGATTATTATTAAAAACAAATTAAGCTCACGATTATTTTATCGATCTGGTCGATGAAACTGCTCTTTCGTTTACAGTCGAAAGAATGGATCAAAAAAACACTTATGTAATATTTAGGGGACTTGGATCAACGGTAGCAAAAGCAAGGAATTCTTTATCACGTTCAAGCATAGCCAAATCTTCCTCAGGTAAACGTACCCATGCTTCAATACCATCCTTGTGTCTCGTATCCATGAGAAAAGCCCCACGACCTTCCATATCACCTATATTACTCAAACTCGCCCAAACAGGCTTCCCCCATCCAAAATCAAGATCATAGAAGCCAAAGTTGCACCAACTGCCAAACCCAACTACATTTGCTGGATCAGCAAAAATTTTATGCATACCTTTGATTGCTTCAAGGTGATTAGGCCATCCTCCTTCACCTTGCAGGCTATTCACAAAATCTGCATTCAATTTTGCTATTGAATCCTTCATTTGGCACACAAAATCTGCCAACTCTACATCCTTATCTTTGCATGGTGTAGATGCCAACCAAATAAAATTTCCCATATTATATTCTGAGAACTGTGGTATGGCTCTTCG
>CP135541.1:7787698-7867901 GCA_032402905.1 Khaya senegalensis
TTGTAATCATAAATACATAAGTATATTAGACTTTTTAAAAGAGAATCACAATAAACATATACATATAATTTGAATATATTTTTAAATATATTTTTTAGTTATAAATTCTTATAAAAGTATTATTTTGACATTATTATATGTTTATGTGACTGTTTATAACTATAAGTATTATTGTGATTATCATTGTTCATTATTATGACATTATGATTACTTTTATATCATGTGCATTGATATTTAAGTATGAACATGCGCACTGTATTGAATGTAATAAAACAGTAATTTTGTAAAATAAGTACTCATGAAAAATAAATTTTGTGCACTAAAATATCGAATTTTATTACTTCCTTAATAGGCAATTATAAGTTATATGGAGCCTTTATTCTTTAATGTGGCCATTTCTTCGAGTTTGGTATAATTGTTATTATTTATTGTTCTGTATAATATGAGAGAGACCTTTAAGGGTACCCCTGAATATAGTGGTTTTCACATTTATGTGAAGAAGTATATGTGCATATGGGAGGACTCACCAATGATCAGAGTAAGGGTATGGCTCTTATCGTCAAGCATGAGTGTTTATTGTTTTTTTAAAAAAAAAATTTCTGTCTCACTTGCACTTATCCCACATACGGTAAGTCATTGACGGGTGATATTAACTTATTTAATGATAAATGATATATGAAATCCTACAAAAAGGTAATTGAAGGGAAATATTCTTAAAAAATTTTGAAAGAATCTTATATAGTATTTAAGTGTTATGAAATTTTTAAAACGAATATAATTTTATCTTATTCCATATCATGTACATGTATTATATACAGGTGCATTGTATATAAGTATGTATATATTTTATGTATATGAAAAGCTAGTAAATTTATTAAATTTACTATAATTTATTAAGATTTCAAATGATTGAAAAATTGTACACTTAGAGAATAGATTTGGTTGAACTTCTACTATCACTTAATTCCTTAAACATTACGACTTTTAAAAATTTTCTTTCATTCTATTATTTTAATTTTATAATTTATTTTATAAACTTATGGTTTTTCATTATTAAAAATATTTGATTAATTTATTTATTTACAAATTTTTTTATAAGTTAAATAAAATTTTTCATAATCATACTAATTTTATGAATATTTTAATATTAATTAACCCTTTAAAATTAAGAGCGTTACACAAGTTCTTGTCAACAAAGTCTGTAGGTCCATCGAAAATTACTTTTATTAAGTGATCATTAAAATGTTAAAAGTGTCTTTAGCTAGTTTTATTAAAGTTTAGAAATTAATATGAGATAAAGTACTTAATTAAAGATTAATGAACGCATATTTAACTTCTTTTTTATGATATCTAATCAATAGCCTAGCTTTACAACAAATATCATATGGTGAATTAAAGATCTCTTTCTTGGCAAAATAATTTACATTCTTTTGCATGGATTAATAATCAATTCATTAAATATTGATTCAAGTAAAATAATCAATCAGCCTGCTAAATGAAATTGCTTTTGCCATTATCAATTATTCTTTCTTTGTAGTCACCAGCTTTCTTCATATCTTATCTTTTATCTTTTGTAGGTAGAGCCATGGAAATATACTTTCGTCAACTGTTCATTAAAATGTTAAATGTATCACTGTTTTCCCTCAATATTTTTCATTATTGCACATCACATGGCAGGTGGAGTCCACACGGTATTCAATCTAATCAATTCAATACTTGCAGGGTTTAATTTTGAAGTTTATTAAGTTAAATTGTTGACAATTCATGGCTTGTAAAAATATTTTCAGATCATTTGCAGTTTTAATATTGTAGTTTGACTCTTGTAAATACACAATAGTTTCACTAAAAATCAGTAATATTTTTTCTTTAGTAAATCTTCTTAGTGTTATTTCAATATTTTCCTAAATAGCATATTATCCAACTAGTTGTTCAACAACTTGATCTACTAATATATCACCAGTTTGTGAAATTTGATTATCATTTGATTAAATATCAATTATTGTTTAATCAACATCTATTTCTACTAGAGGAATGTTATTGATAGCAATCATTTTAATACCTAAAGTGAACGAATTTGAATGATCATTCTCAAAAATTGTGTTTTAGGATTGATCTCACTTACTAGTCAAGTCATTTTTAAGAAATTTAATATTTCTTGATGGCACAAATTTAGCGTGATGTGATGAATAATGAAATCTATATCTTTTATATCTTTTATATCTTTCTGAATATCTAATGAAATATCCATTAGTGATCTCAAGATCTAATTTCTTCTCTTGTAAATTATAAACTATTACTTCTAAAAAAGAACCCTAAACGTGTACATGTTGTAAACTTAGTTTTCAAGATTTTTATAATTCAAATGGCATTTGTAAACAACTTTAATTGGAACTCAATTTAATATATACACAGCTGTTTTAAAAACTTCTGTCCACAAAAATTTAGGAAGTTTAGAGTTGCTAAACATATTTCGCACCATATTTCATAATGTTTTATTTTTTCTTTCTGCTACACTATTCTAATATGGAGAACCAGGCATAGTATATAAAGCAACAATTTCATGCTCTTGAAGAAATCTCACAAATAGCCCAAATGCTTGTCCATTCTTTATGTATCTACCATAATATTCACCACCTCTATAAGATTTTACGATCTTTATTTACTTACCGCATTATTTCTTTACTTCAGTTTTAAATATTTTAAAAGTATTTAATACTTCATTCTTAGTATTCAATAAGTAAAGATACATAAATTGTGAATAATCATCAATAGAAGTGATAATATACTTATGACTATATGAGCATATACTAAGACTACAAATATTTGTATAGAGATTTCTAATAAATTTGAGTTTTTCTTGGTACCTTTTTTGGACTTATTAGTCTATTTACCTTTTATACAGCCCATACAACTCTCAAAATTTATAAAATTTAAAGTACTAAATATTTTTATCATTTACTAATTTTTTTATTCTTTTTATAAAGATATGTCATAATCTTGAATTACACAATATAGAAAAATTTTCATTCATAATACTTCTTTTTATAACAATATGACTATACATTGTATTATAAGAATGATCATTTTGTAAATTAATATGAAAAAAAACCATTAAACAATGTACCATTTCTAACAAAACTATATTTATAAAAGATTTTTATAAAAAAAATTTGAAAAATTGAAGAAATATCTATATGGTACAAGTTTAGGAATTGAAATTAAATTCCTAAAAAAACTAGGAATATAAAGTTTTTTTCAAATTCATTATAAAACTAATATTGAGAGTTGGAACCTTCACAGTTAAATTTATCTTATTTTTAAAATAAATAAAACGCTCAATTTTCACCGATTTTCTTAGGTTTTGCAAGTCCTGTAAAACATTTGTAATATGAATTGTAGAACCAAAATCAATTCGCCATGTGTTATGATACTTGAGGATGTTGTGATTATTCCCAAATAAATTAAAGTTTTATGAATCACTAAGACATTCTAATATATAAACATATTTTAATGCTTATTTTATCCAAAATATTTTAATTTTCTCAAAAATATTTCTACATTTATTGTACAAATAATAAAGAATAATCTATTTTGCTAGTAATCACAGTGAATCAATTTCCAAAAAAAAATTGAAAAGGCCACAAGCGGTTCCACTTAGGATCCAACCTCCTTAGATAAAATTTTTCTAAATACATAATTAGAAACAAATAAAATACTACAACTATACTTGATAATAATATTTAATATGGTATTTTTTTATTTGCTTAAATTATATATATATATTTTTAATGTATTTACATACTAACTACTCTATTTATAATATATGCGTAAAATAAAAAATACATAAGTCAAGTAAGTTATACTATTGTATATATAAAATATAAATTATATGCTTAAAATAAATAATTAAAATTAAATCTAAACTATGCATATAACATGATATAAATAATATGCATAAATTTAAACATTTAAATTAAATTTAAATATATATATATAATAAACTTAAATAATATACATAATTAAAATTATCTAATTCAATTTAAAACTAAATTACACTTAAAGTATTTTTTAAAACAAAATTTAAAATAATAAAAATAAATTTTTAAACTAAATTGTATAGTATAATTCAATATTGTGAAAGCATTAAAAAGTAATATTAAAAACATTAAATCTTAAATGTATCAAATAACATATTTGAACAGCAACAAAACAATTAACCCATGTTAAGAAATTAATCCATAACACAAAGGAAAATTTTACATGCAATTAATTTCAAAACTAAAATGATTAAAGGCAAATAAATGTACCTTTATTGCATAATTGTTATGTGTGGCCCAATGGTTAAGGAGATTGTAAATGCATGAAGTTCAAATCTCAGCCTTTTCACTTTATTTTTCAAATAGAAAGGAAATTGAATGACATGTATGCAGACCCACAAACCTAAAACCATGTGTTTTTCAATATCTTTTACGTCTAAAATGTCATAAATTTAATACTAAAATAATTTATAATATATATTTACATTAAAAACATATGAATTCATATTGCATGAAAAATCAAAATCAACCAATATATTTATAACTACATTTCATATTTTTCCTTAATAAAACTCAATAAACTAAGACATAAATTATTAACATATTCCGATACCAAATGTAAACATACAATACTAAAACATACTTTAAAATTAAAAAAATCAAGTACGGAAGTCATAAATAACCAACCTCTTGTCATTACTTTTATTAACATTTTTAAATACTGCCAAAACTTTCTAAATTTTTTAAATCTTCTCAAAATAATATTTAATAAGAATTTGAGTTTAGGGATATTAACTAAGTAAAGCACTTCTCAATTTATATAATTCTTTCCATCAAAAAATTCTTACATTTAATAAAAGTATTATGGCCACTCAATGTTATAATTATAAATTTTGAATTTGAACTTTAAAATTATAAGAGCATAATAGAGAATTAAGAGCCTAATTTGAATATTACAAATTCAAACTCAATGAATTTGTAACTTACATACAATGCATGATCTTGTTCATGATCTGCCTCAATTGGTTTCTATAGAAAACATTTTCAGGTTAGAAGAGTCCAATAAGCCGTCAAGAAGATTTCAAAGGATTTGTCATTCTTCCTACACTCATGGTGAAGATAATGGGAAAATTAAATTTGAAGTTTTCTATAAAGTTGAATGTCTGAGGACATTCTTGCCAGTACTCACAAGAGGGGGCCCTGATACTAGTTACATATCTTATACGGTTCTACATGATCTGTTATCTTTACCATATAACTCAATTGCCTGATTCGATTAAAAATTTGGGACTATTAAGGTACCTTAATCTTGCTGGCACTATGATAAGATGTTTACCTGAATCGACAAGTTCAATGTTCAATTTGCAAATTTTGATACTAAGAGATTGTTCTCGTCTAATAAAGTTACCATCCAAAATGAGGAACTTGATCATTTTGCATCGTCTTGATTTAGAAGGTGCAATCTTATTGAAAGAGATGCCATTTGGAATGGAGGAGTTGAAGAATCTCTAAACGTTGTCCAATTTTGTTGTGGGCAAGTGTGGCAGTATATCTAGTTTGAACGATTTAAAGAATTTGAAGTTTCTCCATGGAGAATTTTGTATCTCCAGATTAGAGAGTTTAAATGATTCAGGGGGATGCGAGAGAAGCTGCGCTATGGGAGAAGCATAATCTCGACGCAGTGTCGTTAGGATGGGGTTCTCAATTTGACAATTCACGGGATGAAGCAGTAGAAGAAAATGTACCTGACATGTTGCTGCCTCGTAAAGATATAAAAAGGCTCACAATCACATGTCACGGTGGCGAAAGATTTCCAATTTGGGTAGGAGATCGATCATTCACCAGGACGGAGATTCTAACGTTAGAAAACTGTCAGAATTGCAAATCTCTGCCATCACATGGGTTATTTGGTTCCCTTAAATTTCTCGCAATCAGAGGGATGAAAGGAATAAAAAGAATGGGGTTTGAGATTTATGGAGAGGGTTGCCTAAAGCCTTTTCAATCGTTAGAGACTCTTCGTTTTGAGAATTTGCCTGAATGGGAGTGCTGAGACACCGATATTAAAGAAAATGAGCATGTTGAAATCTTTTCCTGCCTCCTTGAACTTTCCATTGTAGATTGCCCAAAACTCTCTGGAAAATTGCAGGAGCTTCTTCCTTCTTTGGATATACTTGTGGTTCGTAAATGTGCAGAGATGGTGGTTCCAGTCTCAAGCTTTCAGAAGCTGTGCAAATTAGAAATTGAAGAGTGCAAAGCAATGGTGTGTTACAATTCTCCTACTGACTCTAAGTTGATTAACAGTATGACTATTTCAAATAGCGCACTAAGCATATGTGGATGCAGTGGGATGTTTCACAGTCGTCCAACTGAGTTGGCGAAATCTGTGACTATTTCAAATGTGTTAAGAGTTTGGAAAATTTTTTAAGCAAGTATTTCAGATAGTAGATACTTTTGAGACTGTCAACTCAGAACTTAGGAAGGACTGGAGGTGGCCTAAAAAGCAAGTGCAAGGGCTACATTTGCTCACCTGCCCTGGAGAGGTCTCAATGGAAGGAAATTGCCTAAGTCTTGTCTCATTTCCAGAGATAAATTTTCTTCCAAATAAGGTGCGGTCTCTTTTCATTGGAAATATCTGTGCTTTAAAATCCTTACCTGAGGAAATTATAGGCAACAATTCTCAACTGGGACGGTTGCATGTTGAAGGTTGCAATTCTCTAACATTCATCGGAAGGCATAAGCTACCTTCGTCTCTTGAATGGCTTGAGATAGTTGATTGTCGGAACCGGCAGCGTTTGGTGGATGATGACGTAAAGGATGCTTTTTCTTCGTCGTCTTCATTAGTGACACTGAAACATCTCGAGATTTCTGATTGCCATGAGCTCACAACTTTATCATCAGGAATTCAATTACTTGAGGCGCTTGAATACCTCTACATAAGTAATTGTTCAAAGTTAGAGTCACCGCCCGCTGGCCTGCATAATCTTAACTGTTTACTGACAATCCACTTATGGAATTGTTCAATCCTTGTTTGCTTTCCAGAATGAGGGCTTCCCAGTACCATTTCAAGTGTTGCAATTGACAATTGTGAGAATCTTGTATTTCTACCAGACGACATGCACAAACTCAACTCTCTTCGATATTTACAATGAAGGAGATGTCCAAATATTATATCATTTCCAGAAGGAGGTTATCCCACAAGCCTAATATTACTTCATATTGCAGATATCAAAATCTACAAGACACTGATCCAATGGGGGTTGCACAGGCTTACCTCTCTTAAATACGTCTACATCTGTCATGATAATAGTATGTCAGAATCCTTTGCAGACGAGGAGATGGGAATGATGGTGCCAACCTCTCTAACTTATCCGTCAATTTATGGATTTCAGAATTTGAAATGCCTTTCTTCGGTGGGTTTTCGTAGCCTCGCCTCTCTTGAATCATTGTGGATCAATTATTGCCCAAAGCTCAAATCCTTTCCCAAGCTGGGCCTTCCATCTTCACTTTTGAAATTAGAGCTAGAGAATTGTCCATCGCTAAAGAAAAGAATGGCCCAAGATATCCCACATCCCTTGCATTAAGATAGATGGAAAATTCATCTACGAGGAGGAATGAGATCTATTTGAAGAATAAGTAACGTAGATTTTTATTTAACATATATATGGTATAGTTATCAGCTTATTTAACTGCTTGATTTTTGGGAGTAATTTGAGTGAAAGGTAACCCCCAAAGAAATTTGAGAGAGCTCAGTTTAATTATAATATTTTGGTGTTACAGATAAATAATTAAGCTCAGTTTAATTATAATATTTTGGTGTTACAGATAAATAATTAAGCACTGCAAATTTTTTTTTTATTTTCATTTAGTTGGTGAAATTTATTTTCTGGCAGACTATTGTAAGAATGAACTTCTTGCCCTGTTTGTAAAGTTTTCATTTTTGATAAATCAACGTCGTTATAATAATTTAATGTTGTAATACAGCTTCGCTGGTTCCCGGCAAAAACTGGGATTCACAGCCCGGAGCAAGAAAGAAAGGCAGGTTATCTGATCGTAAGACACTGTTTGAGGTAAAAAAAACAAAAAGGTCCATGATCGTCACCTGTTAACTAGTAGTCAGGGTATCTTATTCACTTTAATGCACAGTAGTAGTACGTGTTGTTTTCTGATAATCTGAGATACCTATGCAACATGGCTAGAAGTTTGAAGAAACATCTGAAGAGGCTTAATGACCCAAACCCTGGATGCTTGACAAACAGTGTTGTGCAATCTGCTTCCCAGCCTTTGAATTTACGGATTGAAAATACGGTGAAAGCCAACACCACAAAATGGGACATGGTATTAAAATACAACAGCTCAAAATGGTACATGATCCTTTCCCATTGCCAAATGATGCCTTCCAAATTAATTTTTGTTATTTGACATGAATGAGTTGTGAAAGTTTGTTGGTTCTTCTATTCATTGTTTTAAGGAATGCTGAAAAGAGAGTTGAAATTGTTGGAAATCTTCATATCCTTGCCGCGGCAAAACTTCCAGTTAAAAAGCAGACACTTGATGAGGTAAAAATTCATGGTCCATCACCTTCTAACTTCTAGTCCTAGCCATCTTTTGCAAGATCCCATCTTAGAAATTTGCAGCACGTCTATTACTAGCTGGTGTATCTGATATACCTTTCATTATACGTTCTTTGAAGCAGTATCTGAGATATATTTCGCATTTCACTTGCTTCTCTTTGTTTTGTAGGTGACTTGAGAACTACTGTGCATAATTCATGGGGAACAATTTTTCGTGCGGGCTTCATGGAGAACTGCTGCAGTCTCTGCAGCACCAAGCTCTGGTTATGCATTTATTTAATTAGAATTATGAGAAAGATGAGCAGAGGATGCTGAGGATGCGGTCCATCATTGAAGAGAGTCTTGGTTGCTTGCATTTCTATAAGTTGATGATAGTAACAGTTAAACATCCTCTTTCCAAATGTACGTTATATGAATTGGACCACGAGAAATTACACCAGTCGTATACCACATTGACACAATCGGCAATTAGGGATGTTTTAGAAATTTTGAATTAGAAATATTTTAGAAATTCTACAAGAACTTTATGTTTTAAAATTATTAAAATTTCATAAATTATTAAAATTTCATATTTTAAGAATATTATGATTTTATATTCTAAGATTATTAAGATTTTATGTTTTAAAATTAGTATAAATAAATTATTTTCTTCTCTTCAATATAACTTTTGACATAATTAAAATTGTTTTCTCTTAAGTTTGATAAGTTTATTGTTTTCTTTACTATATCATTGTGATAGTTGCTTAATGACGTAGTTGATAACTAAGGATATTTTAAGAATTTTTGTATTAAGAATATTTTAAAAATTCTGTAAGAACTTTATATTTTAAAATTATTAGAATTTTATATTTTAATATTATTAAAATTTCATATATTATTAGAATTTCATAGTTTAGAATTATTAGGATTTTATATTTTAAAATTATTAAGATTTTATATTCTAAAATTATTAGAACTTTTTGTCTTAAGATTAATATAAGTAAGTTATTTTCTTCTTTTCAATATAATTTTTGACATAATTAAAATTTATTTCTTTTAAATTTGAGAACTTTATTGTTTCTTTTATTGTCTCACTATGTCAGTTGATATCAAAGCAAAATTTCTATCTTTCTTTAATGGTAGAAAACTCAATTGCAAATAGCAGAAGTTCTCATAGAGTATATCAGGGAACTAAAACCTCAAGACTAGCAGTGCAAAATCAAGAGAGTGAGTTGATTGCTTTAGAGCAATAACTAGATTACAAAATCCAACGTTTAAAACGATATTTTGAAGAAATTGCAAATCAACTTAATACTTTAAGCGTTAATACCAACAAAAACTAAGGTGTCGAAAGGCCACGTACTGAAAAAGATATAGTCCACAAACAACCTATTGACATACCTATTCTTACGTACAGACGTAAATAGCAAACTCGTATAAAAGATTCAGATGAAGAATAAGATGATTATCTAAAAGCACTTACAAAAAATATTATGAATGTGTAGATTGAACATGGCAATGATTATTTTAAGGTGACACGTATTCCAATGAATACCAATTAAAGGTAGATATTTTTTTAATTTCAATGCGAGTTGACATATTGAAGAATTTTTTGTTTGGATTGCGAAAATAGATGGATTCTTTAATTATATAAAGATTCCAAAGCAAAATTTGTTGCATACTGATTGAAAGGTGAAGCTTTTGCATGGTGAGAGAGATTGCAAAACAAGAGGTACCATGAAGGAAAGACTCCAATTACGACTTGGTATAGAATGAAACAACTATTATGATAGGACTTCCTTCCTCCTAATTATGAGCAAATCTTGTTCTAAAAATATCATAAGTGCCATCAAGAGCAGAGGTCTATCCATGATTATATCGCTGAGTTTTTAAAGTTAACAAAAAGAAATGATTTAAGTAAACCAGAGGGACAATAAGTTGTAAGGTATCTTGAAGGCTTAAAATCGATTATCCATGACAAAATTGGGGTGCAAGTCACATTTACTTTATTAGAAGCACATAATATTATGTTAAAGGCAGAGTTAACATTACAAGAGAAAAGCAGATTAGATTTTTTTCGTAGAACTTATAGTATGGATAATTATAAAATACCTAGTGATTGGCAAAAATTAACTTTTAACATCCTTACATGTAACGATTGGTGCAAAGAAAAGAAAGCAGCTGGAAAGTAGAAGGTGATAGAATTTAAGGATAAACCTAAGGTTGAAAATCCATATGCTAAACCTATTCTAGAAAAATGTTTCAAATGCAATCAACTCGGTTATAGGTTTAATAACTGTCCCTATAAGAAAACTATTAATGTTATAGAGCGAGAGGAAAAAGAAAAGAAAGACGAAATTTATTGTGGTCTGGATAGGGATATTGAAAAATATGAAAAGAATGATGACGTAGATTGTCGAAATTATGTGATAAAGAGAATAATGTTGATGCCAAAATAAGAAGATAAGACTCATAGGCATTAATTATTTCGAACTAGGTGTACCATTACTAACCGTTTATTTAATATTATTATTGACAGTAATAGTTGTGAAAATATTATTGAAAGAAAAGTAATAAAAAACTTAAGGTTACAAATAGAAAAGTATCTAAAACCATACATAATTGGTTGCATCAAGGTAATAAAAAAAATTCAAGTAACTGAATGATGGAATGTACTTTTCTCTATCGGCAAATATAAGGATGAAGTTTATTATGATATAGTATATATGGATACATGTCACTTGTTTAGTAAATTATAACAATTTGATGTAGTTGAATAATATGATGGACGAGAATACTTACAAGTTAGAGAAAAATGGTATAAAATTTATGTCATTACCAATGAAAGGAAGTTCTAAAGTCAAAGCCTCAAAAATAAAAAGGTAAACTATTTTCACACTTAAACAGTTGACTTATGAGATGAAGGCAGCAATTAAAGAATCAAAAAAGATACACGTAGTCATTGTGAAGCCAATGTTGACAATAAAGATAGAGCAACCAATGGATGAGTTACCAAAGGCAATTAAGTCACTGCTAAAAAAGTTCAAAGAAGTAATACCTATAGATTTATCTGACGGGTTACCACTCATGAGAGATATTCAACACTATATTGATTTAATTTCAAGTGCTAACTTTTCAAATTTACCTCATTACAAGATAAGCCCTAAAGAGAGTGAGATTCTAAAAGAAAAAGTAGAAGAATTATTAAGAAAATGATACATTCAGGAAAGTATGACTCCATACGCAATTATAACCTTGTTAACATTGAAGAAAGATAGAAATTGGAGGATGCGTGTGAATAGCCGAGCCATCAATAAAATCACTATTAGATATAAATTTTTAATTTCGAGACTAGATGACATGTTAAATAGGTTATATGGAGTTACAGTGTTTTCAAAAATTGATCTTCAAAGTGAGTGCCATCAAATTCAAATCAAACTTAGAGATGAGTAGAAAACAGCTTTTATAACAAAAGATAGCTTGTATAAGTAGTTTGTGATGCTGTTCAAGTTGTCTAATGCATCTAGCACATTCATGCGGCTAATGAACCAAATATTGAAGTCTTTTGTCAAAAACTTTATTGTGGTATATTTTTATAATATTTTAATTTATAGTCGGTTAAAGGAAAAATATTTTGTACACTTACAAAAAGTTCTAAAAGTATTGCAAGAGAATAAGTTGTATACTAACTTGAAAAAATGCAATTTTGTAGTTAGAAAGTTATTATTTTTGAGTTATGTTGTTAACGCGAATGCTGGTGAAAACAAAGCCATGGCTATTCAAGATTGGCCTACGCCAAGATCAGTAACTAAAATAAAAAATTTTTATGGATTAGTATCATTTTTTCAATAATTTATTCAAAATTTTAGCACTATTGTCGCACCTCTTATTGAGTGTTTGAAGAAAGGAAAATTTTAATGGAGTGAAGAAGCTAATGTGAGTTTTGCAGTGTTAAAGGAAAAGTTATGCACCACTCCTATTTTAGCATTGCCAAATTTTGATGCACTTTTTTTAGGTGAAATATGATACTAGTGAAATAGATATTAGGGCTGTTCTTTTTTAGAAAAAACAATCAATAGTTTATTTCAACAAAAAACTTAATGATGCCAGGCGAAAATGGACAATATATAACAAAGAATTTTATTCCATTATATGTGCATTGAAGACATAGGAGCATTATCTGGTGGAGCATGAGTATGTTTTATATTCTAATCATAAAGCATTAAAGTATCTGCATAGCCAGAGAAAGATTAGCAAAGACATGCATGTTATATGGTTTTAATTTTTGTAGAAATTCCCGTTCAAATTAAAACATAAGGCAGGAACACATAATAAAATAGTAAGCATATTGCGTAGACATGCAGAATTATTAGTTATATTGAGACAAAAGATTGTGGGATTTAAAGTCTTAAAAGAATTATACCCAACAGGTGATGATCTTAGTGAGACTTAAAGGAAGTGTATTAATAAATTATCGGTTGAAGATTTTCACATTCATAATGGATTTCTTATGTGGGGTAACAAATTATGTCTTTTGAGGTTATCCTTAAAGAAAAAGATAATCAAAGATTTATGTGAAAAGGGTTTAGCTAGTCATTTAGAACATGATAAAACTATGACAGCAGTGGTAAAAAGGTATTATTAGTCATATATAAGAAGAGATGTATCCAAGTATGTGCAGCAGTATTATATTTGCCAAACCACCAAGGATCACTCTCAAAATATTAGTTTGTATATGTCTTTACCTATTTCAGAAAATATTTTGAGAAGATTTGTTTATGTATTTTATGTTAGGCTTGCCTCGAACACAAAGAAGTATGAATTCTGTTTTTGTGATAGTTAACAGGTTTTTAAAGATAGCACATTTTATTCCTCGTAAAAAGACGCAGATGAAGCAGAATAGCCAATCTATTTTTCAAAGAAATTGTTCATTTGCATGAGGTACCTAAGACCATTACATCATATCAAGATAGTAAGTTTTAAAGACATTTTTGGTGAATATTATAAAAACTATTTGATTCGACTTTAAAATTTAGTAGCATAGCTCATTCACAAATATTAGGTAATCTAATTTATAGTATTTGTAGAGATCAGCTAAAGCAATAAGATTTTGCGTTAGCACAAGTAGAATTCACATATAACAATGCTATGCACAGTACTATAAAAAAATTTTATTTTTAATTTTGTACACAAAGTCATCACAACATACACTTGATTTAGTAAAATTACTTAAGAGTCAAGGAGTTAATGCAACTGCAAAGAACATAACTAATTAATGATTTGATATGCAGGCAGAAGTAATGCAAAAATTAAATCAAACTAGTGTTAAATACAAGAAGGCAGCAGATCAACATCGAAGAAAGTAAGTATTTGAAGTGAGAGATGAGGTGATAGTATTTCTATGCAAAGAAAAATTACCATAAGAACTTACAACAAATTGCAACTTAACAAATATGGACATTATAGGATTTTGAAGAAAATTAATGACAATACTTATGTTGTGAATTTACCAGAATCAATAGACATTTCTAAAATATTTAATGTAGAAAAAATTTATTCATTTCATATGTCAAAGAAGCTATTATATCTAACTACTGTGGCATACTCAAGGATGAATTTTTCTCAAATTGAAGGGAATGACGTAATTAGCAATTAAGAATATTTTAAAAATTTTAAATTAAAAATATTTTAGAAATTCTGCAAGAACTTTGTATTTTAAAATTATTAAAATTTCATATATTATTAGGATTTCATATTCAAAAATTATTATGACTCTATATTTTAGGATTAGTATAAATAAATTATTCTTTTATTTTCAATGTAACTTTTGACATAATTAAAATTTATTTCTCTCAAATTTAAAAATTTTATCATTTCTTTTATTATCTTATTGTGTCACACATTTCATTATTTTTTATTCAAAAAATTTTAATAGCAACCTAGTGGCTAGGTCTTTTCACCAAAAGGAAGCTAGTAAGGTATGTATACTTTTCCCACGTAAGAGAGCATTATGATAAGATGTATACTTGCTCTTTTTTTCAAAACTACTTTTGGCATATTTCTTTGATAGCTATAACAAATAGATATGTAGGATTTTTGCATTCGAATTGACAATTGTTAAGCAAACAATTGGATTAGATTTTTTGGCTAACATTTAAATATCCTAATATATGAAAGAACTGCTTGCCTTGCTATAAATTTTCATGGTTGAACTGACAATTTGTTTGAATAATTTAATGTTATAAAATAGATGTGACATGAACCAAAATTTACAAAATTCATTTTGTTATAGTATGTCTTAGAAACCATTCGTGTTATCAGTTTTAAGGATACTTTTGTCTTATATATATTATATATATATTAATAAAAGAAAGAGTTTTTTATTCACAAATATATGATATTTTCTTTATTTAGTCATGCATATAAATAAAGTATAGTTGTAAATTATTCAGATAATTCATTTAATAGTTAAATGATATTATCAAAGTTGTTCCTTACGAAAGTAATATCGATTCAGTAACGATATCACATAGTAAGTCTACTAAATATCTCCGGTGAATATCATAAAATGATATTAGTATAGGTAATGTGATGATCACGTTATTAGAACATTAGAATGGAATAAATAGTTGTAGAAATATTTATTTGAACATGACCACATAACGATAAATCACATAGTATTGCATGTAATCAATGATTTATCGTATAATTGTATTAGTACAACATTGTCCTTTAACCTAGGACATCATTAATGAATTTGGTATAGATGCATACAGTTCATATGGTGAACAAGTATGAGACTAGTCACGTCTTGTATGATAAAATCGATTTAGTCACATGTTATTTATATTTGAAAACGTATGATGGTCAAGACGGGATCTGTTAATTCGATAAGTATAAGGTTGTAGTTTCTCTTAATTCGATCCAAATTTGAATTCCCAAACGAATATTGATAAATGGATAAAAAGTAAATCTCTCACTCGAGTGATGAGATGTTACACAAAAGAATTTGTGATGACGAGTTCAGCGCATATGAATCGATGGTTCGTAATTTTATCGATAAAGGGTTTTTGATGTATCATGAACTCTGAATCAATTGGAATTAGATAACAGAAGGACTTTACTCACACGGTATATATAATTGAGATGGGGAATGATGAAGTATGAATTCATTGTGAATTATGGGTTATGGCACATTACTAAATATTAATCATAGTCGTTGAACAATTGAATAGTTCAATAAACTCAAAAAATTCAGAATAAGTTCACGGTTATTCCACAATGAACTCACATAATCACATCAATAACCAAAAGTAATAAAAAGTATTTGGGAATAATAATATTATCAAGAGTAAAGATTAGCACTTTTGAGATAATATTTATATCAAAATAAATATATATATTCGATATATATATATATTTATGAATTCTTTAACGTATTTAAAAGATTTTCTTGGGTTTGCATGGAAATGTAGTTTATTGTAAATTATATAGTCAAATTGATAATATTGATTATCTAAGGACTTAAATAAAAATGTGTAATATTTGCATATACTTAATTATACTTTAGTTAAAAGTTAGCCAAATACTTGCATTTAAGTTAAAAGACTTAAATGGATGAAATAAAAATTATATGATAATGACCATTTTATCCATGCCACCTATATACTTTTAATTAAAAAGTAAGGGCAAAAATAAAAAGACTTAGATTTTTTCAAATATATATACATGAATTTTATCATTTTTGCTTAAATTAAAAATTTGTCATAAACCCTAAAATTCTCTCAAGTTAGCCAAACTTCTCTAAATCCATTTGATAGTGTAAATTATGGAGACTTCACATAATTAAAGATTTTTCATCATCCATCATCAAATAAGTACCAAAAACTCAGTCAAAATTTGTCATTTATGCATATATATGATATATGATTATTTGGCCTACTATGTGTTTGTTGTGTTTGTGAAAATGTTTCAACAAACACAAAGTTTGATTTTATGCATGTCATAAGCATTTCAATCCAACACATTTAAGCCGTAAACGTAGACTACAGTCAGTAAGCAAAGATGCAACAACAAACATGAACAAGTTAAGCGAATTATGAGGGGGAATAAGTCAATCAGTTAAGCTTTGTTATATTACATTATGCAGTAATTCTTAGTTATTTGCATTTATTTATGTTTAATTAGGAAGAAATGTTATTATTTAGCTATTATCTGGTAGGTAAGTATTGTACAAAGGCTTATAAATAGTCTGAAGGCAAATAAGAAAATGTATCAAATTACTCAGATAAATTATCCCTTATTCTCGTTTTCTTCTTTTGTCTTTCATCTCAAATTAAACTTATCATTTGGTATCAAAGCCACCGATTCTAACCACGGATACTCATGGCAAAACAAATGCTAAATTTCATAATGAAGTTAATGAGACTTTAACTTGACACGAATCTAGCTTTGATCAAGTTAATGTTATACTTTATAAATAGTACTGATAAACTTCAATCTCTACGTGTCTCTTGTTACTCCAATCCCATTAACTCCAACCCCAATTCCTTTACCCTAAGTGAGTCTCACACACCAAACTAAAACATCATAAACTAATTTTAACCATGATCGAAATCACCACCGTCTTAAATTATCTTTTCTTAAGTTTAATGAAGAAGACCCTATAGGATAGATTTATAAGGCCGAGCAATATTTTGACTTCCAAAATGTAGCAACAAACCATCAAGTACAACTTGTTTCATTTCACTTAGAGGGGATTGCCTTGCAGTGGCACTACTAACTTACTAAATTTAGAGGACCGTTAATTTGGAATGAATTCACACAAGTAGTACTTCAGCATTTCAAACTTACCGATTATGAAGATCCTTCTGAAGCCTTAACTTGGCTTAAACAAGTCTATACAATTGCCAACTACCAAGAAGCTTTCGAAAAACTTTCACATCGTGTAGATAGCTTACTAGAAAATTTTTTGATTTGGCTATTTTATTGCAGGTATCAAAGATAATATTTGATTGGATGTTAAAATCAAATAACCTCGCACTCTAACTGACATTATTGGTGTGGCATGGCACATTAAAAAAGGAAATCAATTACAGAAAAAGACAAGCCATCCCTACCACCCTTTAATGTCCCATAAAGCACAAAGAAATATACCTAACTTAATGAATGGTGTTTTACGTTCCTCACTAGCTCAAAAGGCAGGCTAAATCAACACCTCGCTTAGTTTCTTTAAGTGATTAAACAACCAAGAGACTCGACAATGCCGAGAATAAGGGCTGTGTTACTATTATGATGAGAAGTTCATTCCCGAACATCATTGTGTGCGGCCACAATTGTTCATGATAGAAGACTTCCCTCGAACTAACACAACCACTAACAATGAGATTTCTCATAGAGTGACCTCTGTTAAGACAATCCTAGATATTTCATTTCATGCTATATCAGGAACTGAGCATCCACAAAGCATTCAATTATTAGGAAAATTGAAAAATAAGAATGTCATGATTTTGATCAACGACGACAGCACCCATAACTTCATTAATCAATCTGTAGTGACAAAATTTGGATTACCAGTGGTCAAAGACAAAAAGTTCCAAGTGATGGTTGCTAACTAAGAGCAAATTAAGTACACAGGTTGGTGTCTCACTCTTACTTTAATCATACAAAGTCAAGCAATTATAGCTTATTATTACATACTTTCAATCGTCACATGTTAAGTGGTCTTGGATGTTTAATGGTTAGAGACCCTGGGACCTATTGAGACGAATTATAAGAAGATTACTATGACATTTATGGACAAGGGAAAGACTTGCATCTTTCAAGGACTGGGATAAGCAGAAATGAATGAGTTATCAGAAAAAGAACTTATGCACTTGCAAGGCACTGCTTTATTTTTATCGATTATTTCCTCCATCAACAATGAACCATTTCCCACCCACCCAGCCAACCTCTTACAACTTCTTGACGAATTCCAACATATTTTCAAACCACCTACCAACTTACCCTTTCGGCGCAGTCATGATCATCAAATTTCCCTACAACCCAATAGCGAACTAATTAGCATAAGACCAAACCGATATCCTTATTATTAGAAAAATGAGATTGAAAGAATGGTTAAAGAGCTTTTGGATTATAGTTTAATTCACCCTAATAACAGTCCATTTTCATCCCTAATATCCTTCTTAAAAAAGCATATGGCACATGGCGATTTTGTGTGGATTATCGGGTTCTCGATAGCATCACAATAAAAGATAATTACCCAATTCCCGTCATCGACAAACTCCTAGACAAGCTATATGGCACCAAGATTTTCTCTAAACTTGATTTAGGTCAAGGTATCATCAAATCTGCGCCAAAGAGAATGACATTCCAAAAACAGTATTTTGCACTCATACAGGCCACTATGAATTCGTCGTGATGCCCTTTGCGCTTACAAACATGCCAACTACCTTTCAGAGTTTGATGAACAATTTATTTCGTCCATATCTCAGAAAATTCATCTTGATTTTTTTTTATGACATATTAATTTACTCCAAAACTTAGGAGGATCACCTTTCACACCTTCGTACTATTTTCACAATTTTAGCTAAAAATTTTTTATTTGCCAAAAGATTGAATTGTTGATTTGGCATCTTATAGGTAGAATACTTGGAGCATATCATCTCTGAAAATGGTGTGGCAGTTGACCGAGCCAAAATTCCAGCAATTATGGAATGACCTAGGCCTACAACGGCCAAAGGTGTTCACAGCTTCCTTGGATTAGTCGGCTATTATCGAAAATTTATTCGCAGATTCGATACCATGCAGCCCCTCTTACCTTGCTCTTGTCTAAAGAAGGATTCCAATGGAATTCAGAAGCTACAACAGCTTTCCACCACTTGAAAAAGGCACTAACCTCTTCCCCCGTATTACGTCTACTAGATCTTTCTCAGTGTTTTAATAGAATGTGATGCTTGTGGAATCGGAATTAGAGTAATTCTTACTCAGCAAGGTCAGCCTATCACTTTTTTTAGTGAGGCCTTGAAAGGCTCTGCTCTGGCTCTCTCTACTTATGAAAAAGAAATGCTAGCCATCGTCAAAGCCTTATTCTCCTTTTTCCTTTTCTGTCTTTCATCTCAAATTAAACTTATCAAGATGTTTTGTGCGCCCATGGTCTTCTGGAAGTAATAATCCTCAGCCATTGCAGGGAAATGTGTAGTTTTCAGACAAAAAGTTAATAATTAAATATCGAAAAGAGGTTAGTTAGTCCTTTAGTTCCTTTTATTGTCCCTCCTTGCATGTTTCTGAATTTGATCTCAGATATTAGTTCCTGGCCTATGTCTAAGTATGTGGACCTGTAACAATTACGCTTTCATTACATTTTTTTGTCAGGATGTTTTTTCTCACAAACTTAGTTTGAGGAAGAACTACCAGTTGAAACAGTTAAAGCTCACGTAATGAACTGAATAATTTATGATAAGTGCCCTTCCATTCGAACTACTCAATGCACGAACGAAGTGGAATGCAAATTGGATGCAGCAAGAAACATGATTTTGTGGGTACAGCAAAAAGTTAAGGCTTACACTATAGAGGCGAAAAAATCCACGATGAGGACGAATGTCCCCTGCAACTGGAACAGAGTGAAGCGGAGGATGTTTGTTGAAAAAGTTGGCTTTAATATTGTGTTGCATGCATGATTCGGCCTGCTCCGCAGCTTAGTAATTTGAAGATTTTGCATATGGCTGGTAAATGCTTTCATTGAGTGAGAATTTTTGCTCTATTGTCAGGGCTTTGTCCGCATAACTCTTTCTTATGCACAACAAATGCAACACCAAAGCATTGGAGCCGCGAAATTTGAGAGCCAAATGTGAGGAGAGTTTCACTGCAGGGAAATTTTGAAAGGTTTCAGTGTTCGGGTGAGAACGAGAGAAATAAAGGGTGGATTGGAATTTTGGGCAAAGAGGGTACTTCCCCAATACATGTAATATCTCATTTGTTAGTTATCTTTTTCTACCACTAAAATCATTGTGTTTTGTCTTGACATTTGCTTTGCTATTGTTACGTCTCTACAAACCCATGCCACCCTAACTTTGTTACAACCCAACCCAACCCAACCCAACAATGTTATCTGTGTGAGAATTGTCTACTCGGACAACCCTGCAATGTTGTCTGTGCCAAGAACTGTCTACTCGGACATGATTAATTTATAGGAGTTTTCTCTCTGAAATCAATTTATCCAATAAAAATAGCTTTAACTTCTTTCTCAAACTTTCTTGCCTTTCAAAGAGGAATGAAAGAGAAACGCTAGATTTAGCATTTGTCTATAAAGTGCTTAAAAATTAATCATACATCGCATGCTAACAGGATTTAATCGGGATTCTAAAACACAAAAATCGCACTACACAACTTAAACACAAAACAGCATATACAATATATGCTATATATTGTTTTGAATTGGAATGAACTAAGTATGTCAACTATACATCATTTCTCACACACAACAGAGTCATCTAGAAGGCATTAGTATTTTTGTTCTGTCGGACTGGTGATGGCACTGGATGGGATCATTTCCTGGCTATTTCCGATATTATTCAAACAAGCTGGCTTGGCTGCTCCATAATAAAAGAATGCCATTATTTTTGACAACTCATCTGCTGTTCGAATTGCTGAAGAACACACAAATAAGAAGTTTGGATAATAAATATTACTTCTGCAAGAAAATTAAGAGTCCTTTCTTTGGATAAGGAAATTTACCTTTCTCACGATATAAGATTTTCCCGGCTTTGGTGAATAAAACCTCTGGGAAGACAGAAACTTGTAGAGCAGAAACCAGGTTATGGTCAACATTAGCATCAACAGCAACACACTGAATTATACAATACCATGTCATGTTAGAAACAAAAAAATTACAAAAGGTATTTGAAATAGTTTAAATGGTTTTACTTACTCGTGGAGAGGGCAGACTACAGTTCCATATGATGTGCACAGCTTTCTCCAGTTCATCCCGAACTCTTTCATTTTCCTTTGGCCTGCAAAGAATCAAATTTCTTTTTAATGACAGCAAAGCAGAGCAACTAACAGTGAATGTGATAGAGATGCAAGTATTAACCTTTTACATTATATAGATAGATAGAGCAGAAAATTTAACCTTTTATAGCGATTATGTACAAGAACAATTAGAGGACTGATGTCTTTGAAAACAGTCTCTTCCCATTCTTCAGTCTTGATGTCTTTGATTGGACGAATGTAGTTATCATCTTGCCACACTATTTCATTCTCACTATCATAATTTTCATCATCATTATCCTTCTTGACATTCTTGATTGTTATCTTGTCAAAAAATTGACCTAAGCTGAAACCCCGTCCATCAGCATCTTCAGGCCAATCAGGATCATCCTCCTCCACAACAAGTGGATAATCTTCTAGAAGTTTCTGCATCCTCTTCTGCTTTTCAATAGGATCTGTCTCCTCCTCAACATCAGGACACCGAGCAATCACCTCTCTGATCTTTCTCCTCCACTCACGTCTCTCTTCCGGATCCATCAACAGTTCATCCTCCACATTCTTTTTTCCAGAGGAATTGTCATCGTCATTGTCGCTTGATTCTCCTCCTCTTCCTTTCTTTCCAAGTTTTTCTGCCAAAGATCTTACTAGTACACTTCGTCTGAAACTACCAGCCTGCTTTTCAAACACAATTAGCTACCACACATATACATATACATTTCCGCTAAGAAAATACTTGAAAAACTTTGAAACTAACATATTCTCAACATTACTTGAATTTCTAAAATATAACACACCTGCGAAGGCAACTTTACAGAGACTGATGAAAAGGCCGAACATTCCATCCTTAAAGAAGAAACCTGAACATTGCTTCTTTCTTCATTCAAACGAGGATTAACAGAAAACCAAGGAAAACATTTGAATCTATTCTCCCTCAGAGGTGAATAGAAGTACTCGAAAGTCATTGCATGATGTAGCGCCATTCTTCTATAGTCTTGCACACTGCAAAATAAAATCTATAAAAATCAAACATAAAAATACATTGAGAAGCACGCAAGAAATAAAATAGACCCATAAAAGAAAAAAGAATAAAGTTGTTTAACACTAATTATCTACCTTCTAGAATCAATTTAGCACTCGCTTCTGTATTTTATATAAACCCGCAAAATGAAATCGGAGGAACTTAATTTGCAACAAAAAATAGCTAAAACTCAATGATGAAAACAGAGCTTCTTCTTATATTTTCAGCTTAAGAACTCCTTCAATTTCACCAACTCGGTTCCTAGAATTTTTTTTTTGAAGAGGTTAACAGTAAGTAGCGGAAAAATCTTCATTTGTTTTTTTTTTTTTTTTCACATGGGTGTTAAAGTATCTTGAATTCAAGTTAAATACAATGAAATTCCAGTATCTTGACAGGTTTGAAATCATTACAAATAAAGCTGCACTCGTTCTTTAAAAAGGAAAAAAGTAACACAGTTATAAACAGCAAAAGGAAACAGAATTTGATGAATGAGTAGATTGTTCGGTTACTGACCAAGGATTATTTGAGCTTAATCCCAGAAGAAGTGCTTCTCGTTTTTCGGTTTCTGCTTCCGCTTCAGCTTAAACCCTTGGCTAAAACCCGCAGCTCCCAATGGATAAGGTGAGCTCGTTTCATTTTCATTTTTACAGCTAACATCGACCCGACCCGAACCGACCCGACAACCCACAAGACTTCAAACGAAAGGAGACTTGTACATCCCGCACCTTAAATTGGGTTAAATTACAAAGCACAGCTATTATAATTAAAAATTAAAAAAAAAATGAAATTTGTCAACATTTTTATTAGAAATTTTTAATTTATAATAATCAAAAAGCATTGAGAAAGCTTCATGTTCAAATGGTAGCAGTAATTTTATTGTCTCCAAAAATAAATAAAATTCACAAGTAACAACTTTTTAATAATTTATAGAGCAGTGGATTGTTGAATACATTCTGAATATATTTTCCAAATTTTAACTATATTTTTTCAAAATGTAATCCATTGAGAATTAATCTTTGGCTCGTAATGGCATCTTCAAACCTGAAAAGCAGCACAATGCATACACACTTGGAATCTCATTACACTCTATAAAGTCTACGGTAAACCTTTTCCATATATGTAAGCAACTACTACTACAAAATGGCATTTTCCATGGAACCAAGCAGATGGCTTAAATGTCGGCCCATAATCTGAAAAAAAAGCAGCAGCAAGTTCATGATTCTTTGGCAAGTTTAGTGCCCTGGTCTATCTGGAATTTAACATTGGAAGAAGCCAAGTGAAGAAGCCAAGGTTGGTTTCTCTCTTCAGTCTTTGGGATGAATACTCTACCACCATATTCCAAAGTTCCCCAACTGTCCATTTATGCAACAGAATCCACTGCGTTACCTGCACCGGAATTGCTAAATGAAATATTGCTTCTGGAGCATGTAATATATCGATAATATGTACAGAAAACGTATCAATTATGGCAAGAAAGAGATCAGTACCTGACCCAGGTTCTGCAATGCCTCATTACCGGATGTGTGGTATGAAATAAAAGGTCTGAGTGCCTGAAAGAAACGTATTCATTTTTTAAGAATATCATGTCAAAACAAAAACAAGATTTGAGCCACGAGAGATGTATCAAACCCTCGAGAAACTCTACATCCAATTTACAAACTCCCCACATTGTTACCGTTTGGCTGTGTATAAACATACGGCCAATTTACTTTTAACGGCAGCAACAAACTTTAGAGCAATTTTATGAAGAAAAATTACCTGTGAAGCAGCAAGCCACTGAATTATGGTCTTTAGTTCGGGATCTCCACGAAATGCACCACATCCCCAGTTCCCAGTTGCAATCCCTAGACAATCTTGATCCAGATGCCAGGCACTCTTCTTTTCAGAATTTTGTACATTTACACATGCTCCTTCATTTGTTTCGACAGTAGTTGTGGAAGCTTCATGTAGCTATTAGGAAGTAAATTAAGAAAACAAATAAAACTGACTAATCTTCAGTGTATACGGAACCAAGTTCAAATTATTGTAAATTACAAAAGGAATTGTACATCCAAAAATTAAAAAGCTAGTCCAACATGTCAGTTCACATCCTTTTTACATAGTGATATAAGATTTTGAATTAGCAATCATATCAATATACAAAAAATCAAAAAAAAGACTCGCACCAAAAGATCATTCCTTGATATGTTGTCTTGAAATAGTCTCTCATATTGGCAATATTTAGATTGATCAATAAACCCACAGAATGCCTTATTTGTCTCCCTGTCAAAAGAAACCAGTTGAAGTAATGATAATCTCTCACAAACAATATACAAAAGAAGAGTAAAATCTCCACATAATTTTATGGATTGACACTAATTTATATTCTCTAATTAACTTTCTGTGTACTCTTTCAAACCAAAAATTAACATACCGAAGAAGGTATTTTAGGGCATATTGCTTCATCTCAGGCCTGCACAATGCATCTATAGCAATGATCCTGGTTTTACGTCTACTGAAAATGTCAAAATTCTTTTTGTCAGCGTGATCACCAGCAAAACGAAATGACGACGCGTACCTACACCATTTGTAGATTATATTATGATCAGAAATCAAGTTCAGCATAAGTCAAGTAAAAACAATTCTATCATCATATACTAGAAATTGCAAGGTTTTTTGAATATAAAAGGAAGTTTTATAATTTAACTTGGTAATGAACACAAAGTAATCTGCATTTCTAAGAAGCAAAATCTTTACAGAAACCTTTCATGAATATATGTCTTCATTGACTCAAGTCTTGGAATCTTTACTAGTTGAGCCTCACCCTTTATAATCCGAGAATCTTTCTGCACCGACCATTTCTATAGCCTCATTGTCTGCCATGGAAGGCAAGAAAAGCATCCCAGCAATTAATTCTGGATTAATCATGAAACGGATCTCTTCCTACATAAAAGGAACCAGCAATTTAATGTGGACACAGATTTCAAGAAGATAATGCTCCACATGACACATGAGAAGGTAAATATTCCAGGAAAGCAATTTAAATGATTAGGCACACAAGCAGAAGGAACATATACATGGAACAATAATATATTCTAATATAGGAGATGAAAAGTAGCTAATTTAAATATAGACCACAAAGAAATTTATAGTCTTACCTTTTTTATTTTTTATAAGAAACGGAAAATAAATTATATTAACTGGGTAATTAATACTGTTATTTTTAGTGAAAATTTTACCTGCATACAACCCCTATGAAGAGCCCCACCTCCAATATATTTGTTTGCAAAATCCACTTCAAGAGCGTCAACAGATTGATCTTCTATGAAGCCTAAACTGTGAACCTACAGTATTGAGAAGCATGACATTAAATAAACAAAATTCACCATTTAAAATAGCACCTAAATTTAAATGGGATTACCTCAAAAGGGCAGAGGGGAATGAAAGATTTGCTCCAAAAGTCAGCTTCAGGATAAGACATCAATAATGGACAATGGAAAAGAGGAAGAACTTTCCGCTCAAAAGAGACAAAATCCACAGGCATGAGTGAGCATATCCTCTTAAAATAATGCACAATGCACTTTATTTTGTTTTCCTGACTTTCGCTATAACTTTCATATAGGCTCCTGAACGAATGCAAGTTTGACATTAATAATGTACTGGGTTCAGTAAAAACAAACAAAGTTGTTGAATATTTAGGAACATTTTGTGCATGCATTATTCAGATTTTCACCATATATCTAGAGACACCCAAGCCTCCACTACAACAAATCATAACATACATACTTTGTTTTGACAAAAAACACAAGATCCTGTTGCTTCAAGATTTCTCCTAAAACACTACTTTCTCACAGTACTATGTTTCCTACACCAGATTTGCACTCAACAAAGGATTTATTTCACATCATATCTTGCATAATAAAGCCAATTTATCTTTCTTTTGATTTTCAATTGTTACCAGCAGTTGGCCAGAAAGAAGAACAAACATGAGTTCAATCCTCCAGTAAAAGCCACAGTTTAACACATTCCCACAGAGAGAACAGCATATATCTAGAAAGACAAATGGTGTTTTCTCTCTTTCTTCAGCAAACACCTAAAAACCAAATTTTCCAACCTGTTGATTGATGTGGCCAACAAAATTTCTTCACCCAAATGAAGAGTCTTCCTATGTTTTTTCAATTTCCAAGACATATCATGATGGTATTACCACAGTTATTATTACTTCCTGCTGCAAGAAGTTCTTTCTACAACACAGCCAAGATCCAAGTAGAAACATGAATTATAGCACAATATTGATAACTCATTATTACTTATATTATGTATGCATAAAAGAGTTCAAAAGGTCCACAAAAGAAAGCTTAAAGGTTACATACGCAAACAATTCATCAAAATTGATGGTCGGAAGATGGTTTGCACCCCTATTAGTGACCGGGAACAAACAAAAGAAAGCACATGCAAGAAGAGCACCAATCAATTCCTGAAAAGCAATACTTTCGCCATTAGATTCTATTACATTTAAAGAAAAATAAACAATTTGCAATTGGAGAAAGAATTAGTAATGAATCAATGGAATACAACAAGGAACACTGGCCAATAAGCTAGTCTGTAGTCTATGGTGCACCACCATTAAATTTGTTTTTAGATATATTAGTGCTTCCTCATCAATCATACAACCTGTTCATGTATTAGAATTAGATGAACTATTATTGCAGTTTTATTATTGTTCTCTAATGTGCTGATATCGTTGAAGAAAGTAAGTATCAATTCAACCCACTCACATGAGATCAACAATATGTAATTAAAAGAAGATCTCTAGCAGCACAAGTAGGTCATATTAGATTCACTATTCTCTTCACCACAGTCATTCTCGGTTATCCTGTTTGGTCAGTATTCCTTGTCTATTATTAGTTTGAGCCGACTGTTATGTAAAGTAATAGATCAACCAAATACACATATACCTGGCTAAGGAACACCATGCCTGCTTCTTGTGGACCCAATAAGCGAAGACCAGTTTTGATGCCATACTTTCCAAGAAAATCATCTGCATTCTGATAGTGACTTTCCAATAGAGATGGAAACTTTAAGAGAAGATTTGCAAGTGCTGGGACAACCTCTCCGAACCACTCTGCTGCCTCCGCCCGCAAAATCAGCTGCAAGAATCCTCTTAATTCAGCTTCAACGATAAGCCTTTATGTAAATAGCAATGAGTTAATCATTACTCTAAGGTTTTATGCATATCCAGATAACCTATAGAAGAGGACCATTGTTGTACATCATGACTTGCTAACCTGAAAGTTCTTCACAATTGCTAAGGCATAACTGTGACATTAGCTTACAAATACTCCTCTCATGCAGTTGTATTGAGAGCAGGAACAAATGCCAAAGAGTAAGGTGCAGAATTTACCTACTCTGATAAAATCAATCTTTCCTTAAATTTTCCTCCGTTTGTACTTGTACATAATCAAATTGACGGGCAAAATAATAACAGCAGAATTAAACACCAGTGAAAAGTTTTCATCCAAGAAGGAAAAAGAAAGACACTAGAAATTAGAAACAACTTAGCCACTCGTTGCAGCACTTACTGATTCACTGAATACGCGCACTTCAAGCAAAAATGATTAGTTCAACTCCCTTTCCATTCTATAATATTAGTCGACTGAAATTCCAAACTAACATGAATCTACCAAGCAAGTTCTCTCTTTAAATTAAGTAGTAATCTACAAGCAAAGAATTATCCTCAAGTGAAAACCAAAAGAATAAGCATTTTTCTCGTTCAATAAAGAAGCGAAAACCATGCCCATCAAACCGAAAATCCGAAAATTAGTTTCAAGCTCAAAATGCAACCACGAGAACTTTAAAAAAATCTCACAAACCCAGTTGATAAAAACTGGAAGACTGATCGATAGAGTAAGAGTTCTACCTCATCAAAGAAAAGAGTATAACCTTCGGAAGAAAAAGGAGCGAGAGGTTCAAAGAGAGAAAGAGAGCTTCTGATATCGCAAATGGTAGCAGATAAAACTTCTCCGGAATTAACCCTGCTGTGATCAGGTCCTCTCGCAATTGATTTCAGTGACTCCACCATTTTTGATGGCCAAAATAGAGTCTGTGATCGAACTAGCACCGGCAAAAACGCTAGTATTGACTTCAAATCTTCCCGAGTTTCCATTTTATTATTATTATTATTATTATCCTTTATTTTTCTTTTAGAGTTGCAGTAGGGCTCGAAGTCGAAGGCAGGGCTTAGGAACTGCACTCAAGAATTTGAAGAATTTAAAGTGGAAATGGCCGGGTCAGGTACGAAGTCTGGACCGGAATGAAACGGATCCGGCACAGTACGGGCGAACATACTGTGCAACTTAAAACTTCTAAAAATGGAAAATTTGGGGGATTATTTGTCCAATATATTAAAACATCAAAATAAAAAGACATAAAATTATTCTTTCTTTTGCTTGTAGATCGAATTAAATTTCATATGTTTTCAAGAGTTGATCAAATTCAGTAATATTTTATTATAATTTATTACATTTTTGTTCAGAAATTGTGTACTGAGTAATGAAAAAAAGAAAAAAATCATTTACTCGTGCAACATATAAACATGCATATTAGAGAGAAACAGGCATCACCTTGCCAGCCAAGTTTTCATGAATTTAGCAGCAAATAAACACAGAGAATACCAAAATACTGCATGCCCGAAAATCCCAATCCAGAATTGCCTTGCCATATATTTTTCATCATAATCTTAACAAACTCGTGCTAAGTATGTACTAATAATACAAACAACACTAAGCATCGAGAAACAAATAACTTCATCGCATGTTTCCCTCCCGCAGGACATCTATCATATTGTAGATATGCTTGTCCGCCTTCGACTGAACCTGTTTTTACGCAAAAAAATTTACATGATCATAGCCAGTAATAAGGCATCAGCGTAGCAGGTTATTCATGAAAGCCAACTTGAGATCATGTCTCAGAAGTAAACAATGATCAGTTAAACAGAAATTTCGTTATGTGATTTTGTTCGGACTGTGAATTCATTGCATCGCCGAATGATACCATAGAATAGTGAAATCAAAGCATGTAGTGTAAGTAATGACAGTAAGACATGGTAAAAAGTAGGATACAAATGGAAGAAACAGTACCTTCTTGGAGAGGAAGATCACAGCATCAACAGTACCCTCAGCATATATGGATCTACCACAAACATTATGCTGAAACTCAAAAGAAACTCTGCCAGGAAGAAAAGGGAAAAAGAAACAAGTTAGCCAATCCCGAAAAGTTGAGATGGGAGAAATAGAAAATATAGCAGATGAAAAGAAAAGAGGTAAAGAGATTGGGATGTTAGTGATTACGTTTGATCAGGTGATGTAAGGTGATACATATGGAATGCATGACCGGACAAATGCTCCTCTGGAACTCCCACCATCTCAAGTTGTTGTTTGGGATCTCGGATCATTTGAATCTGATGAAAAGTCAGAGAGAGAAATGATTTCAAAGCCAACAGAGAGGAAAAAGAAAATATCCATCATCACGATAAAATAACCAGGGCAAGTAGATAAACTTATGAAACATTTGATTTTATCACTATGTGTCCATTTTGTAAACGCATTATTACAATATACAGGAGTTATTAAGCAATAAAAATGTAAGGCCCCAAAATTACAAAATGGAACAGTCCCAGAGATCGACAAATCTTAATTGTCATACAATAATATTGACAAGTTTTAAGACCTAAAATGTCTTTGAACACACCTGATCCTTATCAAAAGACACCCCCAATTTCTCAAAGCATGAAATAACAGCCTTGGCAGTTCCAGATGTATCTAATTTACCAGCTTGATGTGACTCCAAAACCTGAAAAACCAAAATGCATAGATTACTACCATTACTGCATGGATATAAACTGCAGGAAGAGATTACGAAACAGAACAAGTACCTGAAGAGAATACCCAGAGAAGGCTCCAGGAAATTGCTCAGCCATTATGTCCATGGCTGCAAGGAATGCCACAACCTACCAAATGAAACTACTATTAGTATATGGAATACAAAAAACCAAAATGCATTAAAGTTTTTACATTATGTGAGAGTTGCAGTATTACTTGTTTTCCCATTTGGGGTGATATCACAGCATAAACATTTGACTTTTCTATTGTCTTGTACAATCTGTCCCTATCTCCACCAGTGGTTCCCATAACAAAGGGTACTCCAACTTTACAATATAGCTCTGCATTATCTACATTTTGCAACAACCGAAAGAAATAAATAATAGGCAGAAACCCACATGTAAACAATTGAAAGAAGGCTGAATTGTACATAAAATATTTCCTTGTAAAGGTGCAATAGAAAAGTAAAAGAAAATAAATAAATAACATTTGAGTAAAACTTGAACATAGTTAAGAAGAGAAATTCAGAACAGCGACTTGAAACAGCTTCAACAGATTCTAATAAATACTCAATATGTCAAATAAAACTACTGAATCCAGTCTTTCTTTGCATAAGCTTCCAATTTCAGATTATTTTTTCCTAATTCCAACTATATTAACTATGAGAGGTTACCATTCACTGCAGCAGGAGCAGTATAGTCCACAAGGATCATGTTTGGATATTTATCAAGAATGGATGCTAGGATACTTTCCCTGTCAGAAGGACCATGCACACTAATCTCCTTGCCACAAACTTCCACTGTTAGACCAGACTCCTGTTCTGTGCCAAATGATACTGGAATCAGGTCAAGTCCTGCTGAATCTGCCGCCTTCATAACCGCCTTCCCCATTTTTCCAGTACAACTATTTACCTATAATGAAGACAGCAAATTCCAAGGCATGAGGTGAACTGCCAATACATCCACAAGAACGAGAGCTTTATTCTTGATTCTAAGAGAATTTTAACGAAAGCCTTTCATTTGCTTCTGATAGAGAAAAATCTATATGTAGATGGATTGTGATTCTGTGACCTGGGAAAAGGAAATTGAGGGATTCCATACTTTCTTCTAACTTGGAAAGTACAGATAGATACTACCAGGGTACATGCCACAAATTTCTGAATCAATTAAGCAAGTTTATAAAAAAATTGATCGGGGAAAAAAAAAATTGAAATGAAGTTTTTTGAAGCATATTTACTATATTGCTCATTGCAGTAAGTTCCAAAAAAAGACCAAAAATAAACTTCATTATCATCCTTCTACAGGATAGAAAGGTAGTAGTGACCAACTCAATTAAAATCCAATATCATTCAAATTGGCAGAAGCAAGAAAATGCTGCTGTTAAGCAAATTACTGCAAGCAATGTATGAATAGCATCAAACCAAAGAAGTTAGGCAAACTCCTGGGCAAGGCACAATTAAAACTTGGTTGCTTGAGTCAATGCAAGCCCAATAAACATAAAATCAAATACGTAATTCTGATAACATTCTTTTGTCACCTAATTGTTTGTTTGAGTCGGAAATGTTACAAATATTCAAAACATAACCAGCAAAGACTCAAAATAAGCTTAAAATAAAAGAAACCAAAAAGAAAAATAGAAGAGGAAAAACAACATCAAGTGAAGGGTACCATGATTGGAATTTGGATGTTCTTGGAAATGGGTGTTTCCAAATGTTCAATTGCTGAAGCTGATGTTGACATTGACAGAACTACTGGAACCAAAGATCTCCGTTTCAAGAAAACAACACCACTATTAGTATAACACTGTCTTCTGATTCTGCTACCAGAGAAGGACGTCAACTCCTGTAGTTGAAAACTGCCGTTGGATGAAGCTTTAAGCAAGGATGCCATTATCTGATACACATTACAGTTACAAATCACTTCAGTTTTCAACTACGGATGCCAAAATAAGGGGAAAAATGTTTTTGATTATAAAAGAACAATATTTGAGTTGATACCCGGACAGAGAGACACAGAGAGTTTCTGTAATTAAAAAGAAAATAAAACAAAAGGCGGCTAGTAAAGAAGAAAATGAAGCAGTAGCAGCAAATTAACCAAAACCCTCCTCCGAAAAAACCGAAACCCCCGGCCCACTGAGTTAATTTGTCACAAAATTAAATCACACACGATATCAAAAAAACCCTTATTTTTTAATGAAAAGCAGGGCAATGGGTCATCTGATCCGGTCCGAGTTCAGCCCCATTGCAGATTTCCCGACACCGGACCAGTTTATATACTGGGTTTTATTAAACCCGGCCGAAATTTTTCTGTTCATATTTCAAAATTCTTCAATGGGTACAACAAGATACGGATCGGGTTTACCAGAATCCGGGCGGGCCTGATCATGATCCTTTTCCTCCCTAATTCTAAGCTATAGACGTCCAAGATCCCTACTGCGGTCAAAAAATAAAATAAAATTTATCATGTTTAATTTTTAAAATATTAAATTAATGTAATCTATAAAATTATTATTCTTGTGTTGAGATGGCAATCCAGCCTGTCTCACTTTGGGTCAAGTCGGACCGAAAGACTAGAGATTGTCCGAGTCCAGGTTCATAAGCCGAAAATTTAGACTACAGATCCCATTTATATTTATATTAAATAAATAATTTTAAATTATTAAATAATTAAGTCTCACGGTCAGCATACTGCACGGTTCTTATAAATTCAGGTTTATGAATTAAAAAAAATTTAAATAAAATAATTTTATTATATTAATATAAATAATATAAAAAAATTATCTAATTAATAGAGTTAAAAAATTTTATTTATTAATAATAAATATAAAAATTAAAAATAAATTTTATAAAATTTTTTTATCATACTAATTAAAAATAGAAGTCATTTTTAACTTTTTTTTATTCACCATTAGTGAATGAATATATTTTTTTATTAATTAAATAGTTCTATTACATTATTTATATTAATATAATAAATTCATACCACCTAAAATTTTTTTGATAAATAATATTAAACTCTATTCTCATGTAACTTTATGACATACTTCCAATTGGTACTATTTTTAAAAAATTTTTGTTAATTAAAATTACTAAAAAAAATAGCCATTAAAAATATATATTAATAAAATTTATACATTTTAACATTGTAACAGAGGGTTTGGTTATAATATCTACTGGTATTGTTGCCCTTTTTTGTATTTTTGTGTTTTAAATTTAAAACTGAGTTTATAAAACTTGAAATGAAGAAAAAATATTGAAATAAGTAAATAAATTATTAATAATACTTAAACTATGTAATTAAAATTTTAAAATATATTAAAAAATTTAAAATAAATTTGAAAAGATTTAAAACAAATTTGAAAGAATTAAAAAAATGAGAATAACAATAACCATATATTTCTTAATAAGTCTCTGTGATACAACGACAATATGTTTAATTAGTGAGTTAGCATATTAACACAACAAATATTCAAACATTTCAATAAACTAGAATTCACAATAAAATAATTGTCTTTTTTTTATTTATTTATTACTTGCTTAAACTAGTATTATTAACGAGAATCAATAACAAATTTACAAAAATTCTTTACACACGCTAATTGAATCAATTATAAGGATAAGAGTGAATAAAATCAAGCTAATGCTTGATGAATTGATTTAATAAATATGAATCGAGCAAAATTTGAGTTTTAACATTAAAGATAGAATTAAAAATGAAATTAAATTTAAAAAAAATATCAAAAACTTATCAACATAGATAAAGCACATGAAGAGAATGCATAGTTTGTTTATAATATGATTTTATAACATCTTAATTGTATTTTCTAATGTGTTTAAAAATAATGTATAAGTATGCATTTTATACCATTGTTAATATATCTATCAAGCTTGTACTAATTTTTGTGTGGATAAATGATTGAAAAGTCCTTCAAATTTGACATATTATATTAATTAGTTCTAATAATTTTAAAAATACTGAAAAATTTACAAATTCATTAATTTTTACCACTTTTTTTTTATGAAACTATTTGAACAAGTTAATAGTTCATGACAATTCATAATCATTTTTATTATTAGTCGACATAAATTAATGTATCATATTATCCTTATTCTTTTCTGAAGCTACGTTTTTAATTAGCAAATCGGATAATTTTTTAATATTTTTTAAAACAACTAAAATAAATTAAGCATAAAGGGGTTAAATGTTAGGCACTCAACAATTATTTATTTTTAACTTGGCATCTTTGTGTAGATGGATTGATTAAGTAGTGGGTCGGGTCGGGTACATTAATCCGCGGGTAATATATCTTGGCAGCTTGGAAGGAGCTAGGGAGGAGAAGGCATTCCAACTCAACTTCTCACAGACTGCGAATCCATGTATTAAAATAAAAAATAAAAAGAGAGAGAAGTTCAAGTTGTTGGGTTCAACCCAGAAAATCAGTGCTGTCCTGATAAATAAATGTAAAATAAAAATAGGGTTTAGAAGGTCAAAACATTGTCTCTCTCGACATCGAAACTTCAAAAGGAAAAATGGCGTTAAACCTGAAGACAACAATCCACCAATCTCCTCTCGCATCATCTCGTCAATTCTCAAATGGGTTTTCCACAAAGCCAACAACATCCATCTCCTTTTCACATTCTTCCTCTCTCCGAGGTTTCCTTTTTTCTTTCCCCCCATTTTTGTTATTTACTTTTGAGTATCCGCTTTTGTCATTGATTTGTTTCTAAGTTTCAGGGTTTGCAGCCCAGATTGCGATTGAGAGGAAAGAACGTTTCTCGCTTGTAGAAGCTGCTGCTGTAAGGCACTTGACTGGATCGCTTACAAGAAATGAGGAACTTCGATTTGCTGTGGTCAGTTCTTTTTCCTGCTATTATCCCGTCATTTTTTTTTTCATTTTTTGATGTTAGTTTTCATCTGGAAAATTCTTAATTTAGTTACTTTTTTTTTTTTGTATTATCAAGGTTGTTGCAAGGTTTAATGAGATTGTGACAAAGCTACTATTAGAAGGAGCTTTGGAGACTTTCAAGAAGTATTCGGTTAAAGAAGAAAATATTGATGTATGTACCCGCGTTTTCTAAGACTTATATTCAGTTAACAAGTGTTTTGGACATCTTATTGTTTACTTTACAAAGTCATGTAGCTGTATCGATTTAGCTTTATTGTTTTGCCTCATTATGTTTATTTTTAGAAATGTGAATAATAGCCATCTCTCTAGTGTCAGATTTGCAGAAGTGTTTGCATTTGATCTATTTCTTGTTGATTCCACCCAAATTCATCCTATTTTCACAATACTGAGTTGTTTTTCTTCATATGGCATATTCATCCATGTGGCATGCCTAAAATGTCCGTCAATGCATCAGTGAATTGAACGTGTGAACATCTTTCCAAATGAAAAAGGAGGAGAAAGAAAGCACAATAAGGAAGAATTAACTTATCCATTGAGATAGCACTGCTGCATCACTAGATTTAGGAGCTTTTGCGTTTTAGAATGTTTACACATGCTTTTAGTGGGCATTCTAGCATGATCCAACACAAAGCAAACAGGCATTTGAGGAATTTGATTCTTAATTTCATATATGGTTTTGGTTGTGTTTACATATTTCAGATAATGAGAAAATTTTAATGTGCAATGATTCTTCTCTTCACTTCCTCATCAGGTTGTGTGGGTTCCTGGTAGTTTTGAAATTGGCGTTGCTGCTCAAAGGCTGGGGAAATCTGGAAACTATCATGCAGTGTTGTGTATCGGAGCTGTGGTATGATTTCTCCGCAATAATTTTTAACTAGCAAAAGTATCTATTGGCATAAATCTTTACTTCTCACTGTACTGTTGGAGAATAAATATTTGCTGATGCTTCCCTAATCGAAGAACCCTATTTTTTGTCATTAGATAAGAGGTGATACATCTCACTATGATGCTGTAGCTAATTCTGCTGCGTCTGGAGTCCTTTCAGCTGGCATAAATTCAGGTTGGTATTCATGTTTGGTTTTTGTTTTTGAATCGATTACATATTCTTTACTGGACCATGGCACAAATGAAAAGAGATATGCGATGAAAGTTTTAAAATCTTGAAGGAGCATTTTATCACATGTGTCAACCCCATTGAGCTTTGAGGGCTAAAATATCACCAGATAACCACTATCTAAATATGCTTATGTTTTGCTGTATCTTAAAATAGTCATCATTTTTCTGCCTACAATACCTGTAGCATTTGGAAGTATTTGTTTTCTACTATGATAATGATAATTTAATCTCATTGAAGCATGTAACTCTCTTATTAATGGTTTAGGTAGCCAAGTTGTACCTTTATGGGGAGATTCCTTTTTTGGGTCTCATATACATTCTCATCATCATAGTTTGATTTTAAGAGTGATATAATGTTTTTAATTGTCATGTATTTTGATTATGTTCTCATTTCTTTATATTTGAATTATGGCATGTTTGTGTTATCTTCCTTTCTCATCTTTGCATATCATGGGCTTATTCTGCTCTAATTTACTTTCTGTGACAACATTGGATCTCCAAGTTCGGCGTCTTCTGGAATGCTTTTTGACTATGCTGTTCTGCAAGGTAGCTTATATATGAGTATAAAGAAATTGAAGGAAAAAATGTTTTATGAGTGCAAGTGGCTTGCTGAAATATTAGTTCTGTAAGTTACTTGCAGAAACATCAACTTGAATCAATTCCATGCCCTAGGAAGAATAGCCATGAAAACGTCAAATTTCGTTCTTGGTTAAACTGTTCATTGCTCTATTTTCTATTTGGGAATTGGAAAAAATATGTTGTAGCATATCATTACAGCTTAATATTTTGTTGGTCTGTGTTTGGTTTATGCTTTATTCCTGATCGAATTTGTGTCTAATGAACTTTGTAGGTGTTCCATGCATATTTGGTGTCCTGACTTGTGATAACATGGAGCAGGTAAACTCATTATACAAGAAAACCAGAAATTGCATATAAGCCACATGCTGCTCAGAGAAAATTTGTTGAATTTTCTTCATTGTGCTATAAAATAAGATATAATCTGTGGCCATTGCATTTTATGACAATTACAGGCATTAAATCGGGCTGGTGGTAAATCTGGGAATAAGGGTGCTGAGGCTGCGTTGACTGCTGTAAGTTGATGTTTAATTCATATTATAAAATCGGATCATAATTGCGAATTGATTGCTGGTTGGTTGACTGCTAATGTACTTAATTCTTAAATGACTCTATTTAGATGGTAAATATGGTTGACTCACATCATGAATTAAAAATAAAAAGTGTATGTTCCTATTGCACAATGTTTAGTCAGTAAAGATGTGTGTATCATACGAAATCTTAAAACAGAAGAGAGTTACAAAATGGTTTGAAAAGCACTTTGAAACAGTCAATCTAAGTTGAAGGATGACACTAGTTTTTTGCCTTACAATACTTTGGGAATTTAGGGAAGAAAACTCTTAAGAATGTGGATTTTGTTGTCTCTTTCATCATAATCCCCTGAACCCATTCATTTTTCAATACAATTTGAGACCCAAATTGTATTTTTGTTGCTAAATCTGTCATAACTCGATTAGAGTATTATTTAGAGTTTTGGATGCAAAGTAGAAGAATCCCTAGCTGTATCTTTTTTTTCACCTGGCTGGGTTTTTGGTTCTGTCCTTGAAACTGCAATGCTAATAAATAAACTGCTTGGTGTTTCAAAGTACATAAGTTGCACCCTGCACCCCTTTCTGACAAATTAAGTTGATTGACCGAAAAGTAAAAAAATTATTTGATTAATTTTTGGTCTAGATGAAAAGTAGAACAATCCCTAGCTGCAATTCATGGTTACTTTTGCATATTGTGCAGATTGAGATGGCATCTTTGTTTGAGCATCACCTGAAGTAGTGGTTTCACCAAGAAGATTATGGATGGAATCCTTTCTCTGCTCGAACGGGGGGTTTTGGGACCTGAAGAATACCCTTAGCATTCCGAAATTCCATAAGCTATCTGGGTTTTGTATGTTTCTCACATGTATTTCTAGACAATCATTATTCACAATCAAGGACATTTGAATTTTGGTTTGATGAATCTTTTCGCCAAATAAATATGTTATATCAGGTCAAAGCGCAGTCAACATTTTCCTTTTATTTCAAAGACACAAAGTGCTTGGTTTGAAAGCTTGAGCATACGTGTTTAATTACAGGGTGGGAGAAAAGTAGTGAATTGGTTTAGTGCCGAAACCATGTGATGCACATGTAAGTTGTGCATAATACTTAAATATGTGCATTAAAGTTGTTCTTTAATGTATTCTGTTAATTTGGAGAAGTAAAAATATATTATAGCGTCGCAAATTGGCAATAACACGAGGAACAAAAGGTGAGACAATTCTTATCATGTTAACCACTCCATTCCAAAGTGTTTGGTATTGGCAGTCAACTTCATGGTGAAACAAATTGATCAAAATGCCATGTCCAAACCATAAAAATAAGGATTATGGTACAATTGCTGTACCATACATTCAATAGTGCGAGAATTGTATTTACAATATAGGTTTTAAAATGTTTTATAAAAAATTTAAAATAAATAAAAAATAATATTTAAAATATAAATAAAAAATTTAAAATATGTGAATATAAAAGTTTAAATAAGTAATAAATAATATTTAAAATATTGATTAAAAAAAGTTGCAAGGACCGTTGTAAAAATTGAAAAAGTAGGCTATGTTAGTATAGTTGCTGTATTGTGGCCATTCCTAAAAATAATGATAATTGGCCGGCGGGTAGGGCTATGATGCAAGTAACTGTATTATACAACTACCCAACTGTTCTGTTGCAGCCTCTAATAACTTCTAGAGAAAAGTGGCTCTTAGAAAATTAATTCTACTTGCAATTTACCACTCCAAAGATCCTTTGAGCCAAACCCATCTCTGTTTGTGATTGTCCCGGGGACAATATGGTCATTATTGATGCAGCCTTTTATGCTAACTATGATTATTCCCTGTTCTTATTAATCTAGTTTTTAGTACAAAACATTGTTCACTTCACATTCTTATCTTAGCAAACAAATTGCATCAAACCAAGGAATAAAGAAAAGAAAAGCAAATAAGAAGCTTAGAATCAAAGTGAAACATACAGGTACAAACAAAGATCTCAGACAACTGACTGTTAGGTTGATTTCATGTTCAAAGATTGTACATATGCTCATCAACAGCCAGCCATGCAAGGCAAATCTCTCTATGCAATTGCCGTGAGGAGGAAGAAATCAAAATATTCTCCTCTTTTCTTCTCTCTATTAAATCACAAATGCAAGGAGGTAGAAAATGAAGGAAATTTGATTATTTTTTTGTCTCCTGCAATGTTTCTTGTCATGGTGACATTGCAGCTTTCTTGCTCCACCATTGTTAAACCTCGAGCAAAGCTTCCCATTCTAAGACTAGCTTACAATCATCAGAACCGCTTTTCAAAAATTCATTCTTCTGTTCCTCCAAGCTTGTACATAAGCAACAACTCACGGCAACCTCAATATCCTATTCCACTTTTCCCTCCAGTAGACCAGGTTCATTTTTTACAATTTTTCAAATGGTTTAAAAATATTTTGTGCATAAACATGCATATTTGATGTTTGAGTATTAGTCATGGCAGAGTGTTGCGGCGATAGTATTTGGAGATGGATCAGAATCGCAACTCTATCCATTGACAAAGAGAAGATCAGAAGGAGCAATTCCAATGGCAGCAAAATACAGACTCGTTGATGCAGTTGTTAGCAACTGCATTGATAGTAACATAAACAAAATCTATGCACTCACACAATTCAACTCAACTTCTCTCAATCTCCACCTCTTAAAAGCATACTCCGGAGTACTTCACGGGAAAGATGGATTTGTAGAAGTGATTGCTGCATATCAGAGCCCCGAAGATCAGGGTTGGTTTCAGGTTTCTCCAAAACGCTACTTCTATATGTTCTTGGTAGCTTCTGCTGTTTCCTGAGGCCTCAAAATTTTGACTATTTGTTTATGTCTTGTATGTTCTTCTTTTAAATATCGGGGTCATGCTGATGCTATAAGAAGATGCTTGTGGTTACTAGAAGAATATCCCGTGACGGAATTTCTTGTCCTTCCAGGGCACCATTTATACAAAATGGACTATCAGAAACTAATCAAAACTCATCGGAATAGCAATGCCGATATAACAATTGTTGCTTTGGATGCTAAAACAGATCAAGACCCTGGTTTTGGACTCTTGAAAGTGAATTCAGAGAATCAAGTAATAGAATTTAGTATAAAAACAGAGAGGGAAACAATAAGTTCTAACACCGTAAATTCTCTTATTGTTATAAAACTTGCTTCTTTTTTTTCGCTGTACTAATTGCTTATTTCAGAAGCTTTTGTCTCTGTAGGCAAAAAGCTCAAGCAAATCCAACAATATTGCTGATGGTAATTTTCCAAGTATGGGCATTTACCTCATTAAGAGAGATACCATGTCAAGGCTCGTAAATGAACACTTTCCCACAGCAAGCGATTTTGGAAGCGAAAGTAATTCAAGCTGCAATCTCCATTGGCATGAAGGTTGGACTTTGCAAATTATGCAAAACTTTCACTTTTACTTTAATAAATGTTATATGCATTTGTTTACCTAAATTCTCATTCCAGGTTGAAGCTTATCAATTTAATGGATGAGGAGCACACAAGCATTTTACCAAGCAAACATGGAATGCATAAAGAAATCAAACATGAGATATAAGTCAGTGACTAAATTTTTCAAATGGATTTATCAACTCTAACTCAAATTTTATGCTTTCATGGCAGCTTTTACGATGGAGATTCTCTGGTACACACTATGCCACGATGTCTGCCTCCAACTCTGATAAGAGATGCTGAAATAACAGATAGTGTGATTGGAGATGGCTGCATTGTCAATGTAAGTACAGCATCTTGCAGCTACTCCTCAATAATGTTCTCACTTTCTGTTTTCTTGAAATATATTTGACCTCTGTAACAATAGAGGTGCAAGATCAAAGGTACAACTGTTGGAATGAGGACAAGAATTGGAGATGAGCAATAATTGAGGATTCTGTGATCATGGGAGCTGATATCTATCAAGTAAGACGTAGCTAAACTTCCATATATCACTCAATTAGAAATTCTGACATCTGCATTTTATAAAATGTGGACTCGGTACAAATTAGTACTGTTTTCAGTTATAAACGGTGCTGATCTACACCAAATCTGCATTTTATAAAGTGCACATGCTATGCAACCTGGACATTCCAGGATTCTGAAGAAATGGGATTTGCTGTTTCTCTTTCAATTTCTTAACACAAAGTATGTTTCATTCCGCAGGAAGAAGATGTTCAAGACAGTGGGAAGACTGTTCTTGTGGCAATTGGCGAAGATACTCAAATAAAGAAAGCTATTATAGATAAGAATGCAAGAATTGGCAAAAATCTTGTGGTAAAGAAAATTCATCAAGTTACAGGACCAGGACTCTTGAATTTGAACTCTTTTGATCATTAACAATATAATATCAACTTAAAAAATTCTGTTGAATTATGGGTTCGTGTATTTAAAATAAACAATATCTATACCTATAATACCCAATGATAGACTAAATAGTCTATCTATTTGTTAATATCTACATAACTTTCAATATCAATATTAAGCTCCGATCAAAAGCTTAAGATGAAGTGAGTAATTGATACTAATGATTGGTATTATGCAGATCATTGACAGAGACAATGTGCAAGAAGGAGATAGAGAAGCAAATGGATACATCATCAGTGGGAGAATTGTGGTGATTCTTCGAGGGGCAGAAATTCCAGATGGCAGCACCTTATGAGATCAATCAACCCCAAAAAATCAATTACTTGCATGATTCTTTTTATGATTTAATATAAACAAAATTTTCACAAGAAATGAATATTGATAATAGTTGAGAGTAACACCAAAAGAAACGTGTCACTTAAAAGAAACTATAGTTTTATTCATGTAAATATTCACATTTCTTCGATGTTTATTGATGATGAGCTTATTTATTTATATACAAGAAATTGCTTGTTTCAAATTTATTAAACATATTCTAATTTGAATTATCCTTATTTTTTTAGGGTTCTCCTTTTCAATTTCTTTTTCTTTTTTCATTATAATTATTTTTAAAGCAAAAAAAAAAAAAAAAAATTCTGTTTGTATTCGTTGGTTTGATCCCTTCTACCTGCATTTTATTTTCTTCTGTAACAACCGGTTGATTTCCTTCAAGGGTATGTTCTCGTTTCTCAAGAACTGTCACAATTCTCTTCATTTTCAGTTTTAATCTCTGTTGCTAGTTGAAAAGCCAGACTCTTTCTTCTGTTTTTATTGGTTTTTTTAGTTGATTCAGTTCATTTTATTTTCTTTTATTTTGTGAGTAAATTAGAGTAAGAATATATGGAGTGTTTGTTGAACACATTCCCTCATCAGACTTGTATCCTTCATTTTTCCTCAAAGACCAATTCGTGGTCTTTCATTGTTAAAACCAATAACTGAGTCCTGCTCCAAAACTTGAGCCGGGTTTACAAAGAATTCATTGTTTGAATTTGTAGAGAGATAGTAATGTTAGTGTTAGGACAGTTAATGAGAATGGTGAAGAAGAAGAAGAAAGTGAAGATAGTATGGATTGGGAATCGGAGTTTCTTGGGGAGCTTGATCCTTTTGGTTATCAAGCTCCGAAGAAGAGAAAGAAGCAACAGAGAGCTAAGTTGGTGGATGACGATGAAGGGATGGATTGCTGTGTTGGGGCGACAAAAATTGCAGTTAGGTCTATTGAGGCGCGGGGGTTGATTCGTTCGATGGAAGATTTGATTAAGGTAAAGAAGAAAGAGAATAAGAATAAGAAAAGTTGTAGAAGATTAGTTAGAAAAACAAAGCGATCGATGATGATTTGGACTTCGATTCAGAGGAAGATGTGGAAATGAATGATGTCATGAATAGTGGTGGTGATCTAAGAAGGAAAGTGAGTATGATGGCAGATGGAATGTTTGATGAAAAGGGGGAGAAAATGAGGAAAGAGTTTGTTAAGAGGCTATCCCAATTTTCCGGGCCATCTAATTGTAGGAAGGAAATTAACTTGAACCAAGATATTGTTGAAGCGCAGACTGCAGAAGAGGTGTTGGAGATAATTTCTGAGATGATTATGGCAGTTGGGTATCCCCTTTGAACATTGCCAAAGCACTACATTGAATTGCCAAGAACATGGAGAAAGTCTCGACGTTGACAACTCGAAGATTGGCATTTGCTCTCCAAAGAGAGATGTCAATGCTTTCGGCTATTGCAATTACAGTTTTACCAGAATGTTCGGCTCAAGGCATCTCAAATATTGCTCGGGCATTGTCCAAGATTGGAGGGGAGCCGCTTTATTTGTCTGGAATGGATTAGAGTTGCGGAGGTAGCCTTGACCAAGGTAGGGGAGTTCAATTCTCAGAATATTGCTAATGTTGCCGGTGCTTTTGCTCCAATGCAACACTCTGCTCCCAGTCTCTTTTCAGAATTAACAAAAAGAGCATCAGATATTGTTTACACCTTTCAGGAGAAGGAGCTTGCTGCGAGGAACTACGACAGCTGGTATAGCAAATTCATCAGGAAGATGATTGCTACTTCATCGGTGGTTCATCAGACAGTAGTGTTGTTTGAATCAGCAAAAGTGTAGTGTGTTGCAGAGAACAGAATTTAATCTAATAAATCAGTTGAGGAGTTAAAGCTAATGACGTGCCAGTTGGATTAGGTAGAAGGAAGATAATTTAGCAACTGATTATTGTTAGTATTAGCTGCATTGTTTAGAGAAGAATCCAGTAACCTTGCTCGTGTATAAATACTCAGCTGAGTTGTATTGAAACTATGAGAAGGAAGTCAATAAAATTCTGAGTTCATTATCAAAGTTTCTTCCCGAAAGTTCTTACTGGTTTTCTTTCATTTTCTTAGTAAACAAATCCTCTATTTCTCACTCTTGCTCAGGTTTTGTCTGTACACGAGTCTGCTGATCCTTGAATCTTTGGATAATGTTTTCAACTATGCAACTCAGTTCAAATGCAGTATAAACAAAGAATTGTCAAACCGAAATGAAAACGTGGACGCGGGAAGCAGCAGAGATCCTGACTCGAAAGGAACTTTAGCCTTTCCGGTGCTCAGCTTCAACAGGGATCAACTCGGGAATATAGCCTGGTCTTATGCTGTCCTTGGACAAATGGATCAAGTTTTCTTTTCCCACTTATGGAAAACTACGAGTCATTTTGAAGAACAAAGGATTTCGGAGCAATATAGAGAAGATATCATGTTTGCTTTTCAGGTTCATCTGGTGAACCAATGCTTGATATTTGAGTACCCACATCTTCAGCTGGCTCTTGTTAATGTTCTCGGGGATAAAATCGCTCGTGCTGGGAAAACAAAGAGGTTCTATCAGAAAGTAACTTCATATTCCAGAAGGAGGTTGCTCGTCTCCTCGTTAGCACTGGCCTCGATCGGGTTAGAGAATACGTCGTGGATGGATATACTGTAGATGCTGTTCTGGTTGATAAAAAGGTTGCTTTTGAGATCGATGGAGGAACCCATTTCCCAACAAATACCGGTGTGTTTCTGACGTTCTATCAAAATCATATGACTAACTACACATGTTGGCTTCAACTGATCTTCTTGTATCTCTTTTCAGGGCACATCGCTTCTACATAGCCGCTGCTGGGTGTCATTGTCTCATCAAGAAGTGAGTTTCATTCTCACATTCCTGACCATTTGATTTCGAAGTGCATTGTGATTGAGATTTTTTACCTGCTTGATATAAAAGCCGATAAAATATATTGATTTTTGTTTCCCCTCTCTACTGGGAGGAACTTCAAGGGAGTATCGAGCAGCTAGAGTACCTAAGAGAAATTCTCAAGGATCACATTGGTGAAGCCATAAAACAGCAACAAACATTTCAGTGTCTAGAAATTGATTCGGCAGAGTTTTGTAGATATTTGGAAACCCAATGGGAAATTATTGATTACTAGATTATACATGTGTATCATCATTATCAATAATCAACAACACTCTCCTATTCGGTTCTTAATCAATTTTCAGTATCTTCATAGATCAGTTCCTAATCAAGAACAAATTGAACAAATTGAGAATATGTATTATAGGATTGAGTGTCGTCAACTATTGTGAAATAAAATCACAAGGTATCAAGTACATATAAGTTAGAGGTCAAGATAATACCAGTCCAAGTAAAAATTCAAGAGATGGGTGTAATAATGGAATTACAGAGGTCAATTATGTAAGTAACATATGAGGCCTATGACTCAGGTAGAATTGGATGGTTAGACTTGTGTAGTTCAGACTTGACTGTGAATTACCATTTATAAGGTCTGTCCTTCTCGGGCAGCAATGTGGACGGACACAGTTGATTTAATGCAGTTTTAATAGTTTTTGAATTTAGATAAATACTATGGACTTGACTGTAAATTACCATTTATAAATTTTTTTACGACAGAGGACAATTGGATGCTGCACATGAACTTTGCCGCGTCCCGGCAATTATTTGTCGGCAAAATCGAAAGCCATAAAGAAGAATACGCTGGTTCGTATTAAATAGATAGGTCCCCCACTTTCTGTTGAAATAACTGAAATATCCTTCAAAAGTTCAATACTTTCGAATGTTCGGCTGGTCAAAATCAATAATTTAAGGATACTCTGGGTATTTCATTTTGTGTATTAGGAAACCTATTTGATATAAGTTGGAAACACCATACCTTTATTTGTATAAATGTTAAAACGTAGGTATCCGAATGTTGTTATCCCATTTTCTAAGTAATTAAAAAAATGACGATAAATAAAAAGATATTAAAAAAAAAAAGAATGATTAATATGTAACAACAAATAAATATCTGCCATGTGTAAGTACAATAGTGTAAATAGTCACCTTGCTCTTTGTGTTTGCTGTCTTGAACTCGTCTGTTCTCTCTCAAATCTCTCATAGTTTACTTACAACTAGCTTTCAGGTAAATCTGAATCTCTCACTTTCGATAATATCTAAATGTGTTGTGGGTCGATCTGATCTTTTGTACGAATGTAAATATGTACTATTACCCTCAAATCTCAGTTGCTTTTGCTACATGAACATGAATATACGTGCTGATAAGATTGTTGATTCCATACTTTTGCGCTGGGAATGTTCAGATCATTGATATTTTTTTTTAGTATTTTTAGTAGATGGGTTGATTTTGTTTTTGGCATTTCATCAAGTTTGCATCTTGACATGATATGATCATGCTTGATCCATAATCAGTGATTTATAATGATTCTTTAATCTTTTTAGAGTTTGATTGATCTCAAAACCATCCAAATGAGGGATCTTTGATTGTTTTAGAGTCTGATTACCTGCTTTAGCTTTTTTTGGCGACTGTTTAATCTCTCAGCCTAAGCAATTTTCAATTTTTGTTGTCAGTTCGAGAGTATTAATTAAAAATCTTTGTTGTTGGTGACCATTCAGTTTTTTTTTTTCCAGTGTAATTGTGCTAATCTCTAAAATCTTGATTCCTATAAATTGAGAAATTTTAGAAGATCACAGTCATTGTGTTTCTTGGTTATTTTGCAACCTTACTCTTTTAACATTTTTGTAATCTCTGTTGGGAAGGTATGTCGTCATCTGATAAGCCGGAAATAGTTGAAAGGGATGCTAAGGAGAAAGGCAACAAGGAGGATGACAAAGAGGAAGAAGGAAAGGGTGGATTTATTGAGAAAGTGAAGGATTTCATCCATGATATTGGTGAGAAGATTGAGGAAACAATTGGGTTTGGGAAGCCAACTGCTGATGTTAGTGGGATTCACATTCCTAAAATTAATCTTGAGAAGGCAGATATTGTTGTTGATGTGCTAATTAAAAACCCAAACCCCATACCAATCCCTCTTATTGACATAAACTACTTGATTGAGAGTGATGGAAGGAAATTAGTTTCTGGATTGATTCCAGATTCTGGAACTATTCATGCACATGGCGAGGAGACTGTCAAAATCCCAGTTTCTTTGATTTATGATGACATTAAAAACACATATGATGATATTAAGCCTGGTAGCATTATTCCGTATAAGATCAAGGTTGACCTGATTGTAGATGTACCAATTTTTGGAAGGATAACTATTCCCCTTGAGAAAACTGGAGAGATCCCAATTCCTTATAAGCCTGACATTGATCTTGAGAAAATCAAGTTTGAGAGATTCTCATTTGAAGAAACTGTTGCAATTCTTCATTTGAAGTTAGAAAACAAGAATGACTTTGACTTGGGCCTGAATTCACTGGATTATGAGGTTTGGCTGTCAGACGTGAGCATTGGAGGTGCTGAACTCTCAAAATCTGCCAAAATTGAAAAGAATGGAATCAGTCATATTGACATTCCTATCAACTTCAGGCCGAAGGACTTCGGCTCTGCACTTTGGGACATGATTAGAGGAAAAGGCACTGGATACACAATGAAAGGAAATATTGATGTGAACACGCCTTTTGGAGCTATGAAGTTACCCATCAGCAAGGAGGGTGGTACTACACGCCTCAAGAAGAACAAAGAAGATGGTGGAGATGACGACGACGACGATGATGAATGAGGTATGTTGAATTTGTCACTTTCTTGTTGAACTAAAGCATGTCATACTTGGATCTAGAGTTACGTAGTTCTGAATTGCTCTACATTTATTGTTTCTATATGGTACATGAATAAATAGAAACATAAATCTTGCTTACTGTAGTTCACTTTGATTTTCTGAAGATTCAGATTACTGGAGTATGAACCTGATTTACTTGAGTAAATTTTGTATTCATCCCTTGGTGGTTCCGATAAATCTTTCCTTCTCATCTAACCATACCGTTTTTCTTTCAAAAGCTTGATCACAAAAATTTGCTTTATTCTTTATGATCAATGCTGGTAGTTATGTTTATAACCATCCCATTGGACTATATTATTAAGTAATTTTTTCGATTTGTGACCATCAATAAATCTTCAATATGACAAATGAGCAGGAGGTGAGAGAATTTTGGAGAATTATAAGAATCAATACCATTTTCCCTATAAATCACAACATAAGGGAGACACAAGTAGCTGAGTTAAATTCGAAGGGGTATTTTGATAAAGTACACAGGTGCATGCAACTAGGCTTGATTAGATTAGATTGGCAGAACAAGAATATTCAGATCCACATATATATTTACCTGCAGTGTGTGTATGCTTGTGTGCGAATAGAAATTACCAATTTTGAATGCACAAGAAACTCATCTATTAGGAGTCTCCATCAAGATAAACTGATCGATGCATGCATAATAAATGCACTATGCTATACACGTAAAGTTTGGAATTTAAGCCGTTGTGTCTAAAACATATGCATCTAGCGCTAAGAAATGTGTTATTCTCATCAACAGGAATAATGTTCATACACAATGCAGGTACTCTACCACTTTTAGATAAACCTGTTCTTATAGCATATCTGTGACTGTCACTTCACAGATTGGCTGCAATGTTCTCACAGCTGGGTTTTTTCTTTCGCAGGATTAGAGAAGATGTTGACGGGCGTGGTTCGCATGAGTAGTTGTTGATTATTGGGAGAATGTTTATTACAATAATAGATCAGTAGACAACTTAAACTCAAAAGTATTAACTTCTTTTGGCGAAGTTGGTATCTGTGTGTTTTATGCATATGTATGCAGTTATTACTGTGATCAGTGTTGCATTGTGGCATTTGTTTTTATGGGACTTTACTGATACTTTCAGAAACATTTAGTCGTGAATCGATCGGATTTGCTTGTGCATTAGTTTGTACCTATGAAACTTTTAGTCTAATTACATTATTATTACTAGAGTAGTAGTGCTTGTAGGTCTTTTACGTGCAAGAATATATGGTCCAATGTAAAGAGAATATCAAAACAAAAGAAACCTTACCAACCCAATAGTTGTTTTGATATTCTCAAATGAAAATGTTTCCAAATGGCACACAAACAGCTTCAGATATTGCTTAAAATCAACACTCCTTTTTTAATAGAAGCAAAAAAAATACTTGTAAATATCATCAGTTTTTTAAAATATTAAAAACAATACTATAAAAGTTTTCCATTTTAAATGCAAGTGTAACTGATTAACATAAATTTAAAAATGATTTTTAAAAATAAAATTGCGTTTTCTTAACAATCTAAATATTTAGTTATAGATTCGTAGCAAATATTTTATTATTAAAATAAAAAATGAACACTAAAGCTTGTGTTAATTCGAAATAAATTAAATGTTTCGAAGCAAAGTTCATTATAAAGACCTCTTAAACAAAATAGTTAGAGGAAAACAATGGTTGGGCAATGTTGAATGAATGTTGTGTTTCCAAAATAGCAATTACACAGCTTCATTTGTGTTTTCCGTTTTCAAAGCACTAAAAACATTAATTATAGACCCCTACAAATCATCATCGTCATTATTCTTGCAGATTATATGTATAAAAGCTGTTGGAATACTTAGAACTTGTTTCTGCTATGATTTAGCAATGTTTTAATTATTAAAAGATCTGTTCATCAAACTACCCTATAGCAACATTTTTGTCATCAACAATCAAATAATTAAAAATTTATTTAGTACAAATTCTACTTGAAATAATCATAATAGATAGAATATTAAGCAGGCATATAACTAACACCTACTCTAAGAGAAAATAAATAACTTAATAAAATAATACAAAATTATAAGAAAAACAGAATATGATGTGTGTATGTATGCCCAGGCGTTTTACTTGATTCATCATGCTTCAAGCATATCAATCCAAGTGAAAGAAAAGGGTAAATAGTTGGCCTTACTACACGCACCAAAAGAAAAAGCACAGTGCAGGTCAATTGCAGGGAATATAAAACAAAAAAACCAGTTACTTGAAAAAGTAAGAAGAGTACAACATTGGTGAGGTCAAAAATACAACACCTCCACGTTCTTTATTGATTCTTGCAATTCAAATGAGTACAAAAACTGATGGCTATGCGTGATGGCTAACAATGCCATCTTCGCTCTCCTTGGCCTTCCGTGCAGCTGCTCTTAGTTTACGCTGCTCTTCTTTGTAAATTCGATTCCTACGCTGGAACTGCAACAGAGAATCACACCAATCACAAAATGAGTCAACACAAGTAATAGTAGTGCCAACATTCAGAATAGCACAAGCAATTACAGAAAGTCTTGGACTGACAAGCACAAGTGATCAGGGTTCAAGTCTTGTGAATGTCACTTCATACAAAAGAATATCGCTATGAGGAATGGCAGGACCACATACTAACCTCCCAGAACCATAGTTTAGAAGGACCAATGCTGAGTACTGACTCTTTGCATAAGTATAGATGCTGGAAGAATACCAATAACAGTTTACAACCTAAGGTTACAGAAATAATGACTCTTTGATCAACATATGGAATTTCAGTTATTTAACAAGTGTCAGTCCATAGTATGAGAATTGGCAATTTTGGATAGTCAAGCATAATTGCACTACCAAAAGCTTAGAGTTTGAACTATGAAAAACAGACTATCTTATTCTTTTTTTTTTTTTTTAAATTCCCTCCAGATACAAAGTGGATCATTTCTAGCTGAAAAGAACTGTAATGTATTGACAAAAGGAACAAGTAAGTTATATGACTGACCCCGCAAACACAAGCCATTCGTAGGAAGAATACATGACATAAATGGTAAATCTAACAATCAGGAATCAGCTCCCAAAAATCAAAAATCTGCATAGCCTGTATCCATAATGGTAAAGTGGCCCATTCTAATTACTACAAGTAATACCCTCAACCATCTACCACTGAGGAGTCCACGCTACGCCCTTCCACTTTTGAAAGGAATTCATTGTGACGAAAAAAATATGATTGGATGGCCCAACATTACAAGCATTATCAATTATGAGAAATACATCCAACAAAACAATCTCCAGGTTGCGTTAATGGTTATTGTCATGGTGATTTCACAAGAATATCATGTCAATGCCATACAACAACAAATGGTAGGCCTAATGATCTTCCTCATTCCAATAATGAAATTTTATCACATATCACTTCATATATAAATTAAAAAGGAAAGGACAAAAATTTCATCAATTGGTTAAGTGATTTGTTCCATTCACCGCTCATTATTTTGACATTTTTGTAATTAACATATAAATTTCTCAAAATTTGTTAAAATAATAAGTAGATAAATTTATATATAAAAATTATAAATATTCTTTTTAAAGATAATTAAAATATAATATTTTATTAAAAATAAAAAATTACTCTTCTACTAATAACTCATTGAAAATATTAATGTAGTATTTTCATTGCTTTTATTTTGTTTTATTTTATTTTTATTTTTATTTTTAAGTATAAAACTTATTTATTGAAAAGTTGAAAGCATAAAAAGTATATTATATACCTTTGAAATGATAATGAAAAACTATCATAATAAGCTTTTGAAATTTTTTATCACCTATAAATATTAAATGGGCATATTTTGATTTTTTTATTCTCAAAAAAATATTTTTTTAGTAATAATTAAAAATATTTTCATATATAGAAATAAACAATTAGTGATTTTTTTTTGTTCTGTTAAAACTAATTTCTATACCTTTTAATCTTTTATTAATAAAAATATTTTCGTTAATAATTTTTATACATTGAACTTTCTAATAAGTGAATTTTATAATTTAAAAAGAAAATAAAAAAATAATAAAAGAATTAATTTAGTATTTTCAATATATCTAATAGAAAAGTAATTTTGCTTTATTTAGTAAAAAAATTATTTTTTTATGATCTTTATAAAGTTATCTATAGTTTTATATATAACTCTATCAACCTATTATTTTGATAAATCTTAAAGTAGATGTCTATTAATTACCTTTTTGGACATATTATACTATATTTCAATAACTTATTACTTAAGAATTTTTTTTTAAAAAAAAAAAAGAAAAAAAAAAGCTAAAACAAAATAACAAAAATTTTGATAATGGTATAAAATATGTATCATATGACGATATTATTCATAAGTAAAAAGTTGTTCACTAAATTATTACAAACATAAATGTATAACTGGGGACATCAAAAAGAGATTAAGATATAAAATAAATTATGCTAAAATATCTAATTTTTTATTAATAAAAAGACATATCACTTTTTTATTTAATAAAATAAGTCGTGTAATGCATCAATAATAATTATAAATATAAATTTTTTTTATAATTTTATGAAAAATGGTTCATCCTTAATATAATTAAAAAAAATTATTATTATTATTATTTTGTTCACTTTAACACCCAACAAACATAAGACACTTATAATTTTTTTTTTTTTTTAATTTTTACAAATCATAGAACATGAATTTAATAATTAGCCCTAAGCCACTAGAAACTTCGAAAGTTGAAGACAGTTGAATCAATTAATTAATTGCTTATTATTTTCATGGACCAAATTGCACCACCATCTCCTTTCTTTTCTTCTCTTCCACATGATGTTATTGTCCAAAATTATTAACTCAAAATATCAAAAACAAAAGGACAGAAATTTTCATGAATTTAGTAGATGGAAAGGAATCTTTATCACCAATCAATCAGATTAATCATATATTTAGCTTATTTCATTTTATTTGAAATTTCTCTCACGCTCTTGCTGCGCATGATCGATCATGTCACTTCAAACAACAAAAACTAGTGCAAGTTGTATTTGATAATTTGGTTAAGTTAGGGCATGTTTACCACTTGTGTTTCTAAGATTTTTGTTGTAATACATTGAATTTAAGATTTTTATTTTTTATTTATATATTTAAATTTTATATTTTATAATTTTAAATTTTTTATATTATTTATTTTAAATTTTACAAATACACAACCCAAATTCAATTTTGAGAGTGCAATTATTAAAACGTTGAATTTTATGAACCCACTGCTGTAACAAAGAGAAATGACAGAAAATTTGATGAATTTGGTTGGGTTGGTTGGAGTTGTTACGAAGAAGCATTATGATTGATTGGTTACTTTAGGTTATAATTGATTTGCTACATTCATTTGTTGATAAATTTGTGAGGCTTCCTGACACTACTCGGCAATTCAGTATAATTTTCCTTTAAAAATGAATTTAATTTACATGGGGACCATAGTCTTCTAACGTATAGAAGTTTTAAGTAATTTTTGGAATGAAAAATTAATCCCAATTTGAAAGAATTATGAGATGTTAAGATGGGTATTTAGCTTATATGTGATTTGAAATTTACCCTCTTTATTTTTTGGGAAAATAAATATAATGCAAAGAGTTTAGATATAATTTAAGAGAATAGACCATTTGGCAAATAGATTAATATTTTATTACATGAAGAAATTTTAATTCTAAAAATGAATGTAATTATTAATTATATATATCACCAAACAATTTTAGTGTTTAAGTTAGATAGTAGCATCCGAAATCTTAATAAATTGTATTAAAATTTATTTAAAAATCTTAAATGATATTCAAAGTTTAACAATTTAAAAGAATAAGGTTGTGTGGTGCCTCTACTAGCATATTAGTTTTATAACAATTACTTATTTTAAACAAAAGTGTTGAAAGAATTTTCTTCTATCAATAGCTCAAATTTGAGTTTTAAATTATCTACAAAAATATATTTTTAGTATTAGAAAAAAATTCTTTTGACCCAAACACTAACTATGAATAATAAATATATAATAACTCAAACAACTTTTAATCTCAAAAATATTTTTCTATCAGTCTAATCTAATTTGAATACCTTTTAATGGGATATAAGACATTTTTTTTTAAATGAATACTACTCCATGAGCATTTATATATCTTCTTTAGCATTAAATTTTTAATTTTAATGCTAAAGAAAAATAAAAGAAAAGCACTTCTGAAAACAATACAAGTAATTATATAATTAGGTTGATGCTCACATCAAATGGGTTGCTAATATCCATTGATTGCTGTTTTGGTTGAATTCAAAATTAAGGAGCATCTCATCTCATGCATTCATGTCTTTTAACTTTATTAAAACAAATCAGAAATTTCATGAATTGCTTAGTTTGGAATTGCTGCCAAGAATTAGGTTTGCTTGATTTGATCAACTCACAGATGATCAAATTTTTGTGGTTTCTGCAAAAATACTATAAATTTACTTTGTAAAACAAGAGACCAAAGTTGTTTTTGTTAATGCTGACTACCGTAGTCTTCCATCTACACTTTAATTAATTTTTATATCAGAAAACCGATAATTGAAAAAATTATGATAAAAGGATGGCTCTAAATACAATTCTATGTACTTTATATGTTTCCTTATAATCTTCAACTCAACTCGTGCTTTAAAGATTATTATTAATTTAATTAAAATATTATAAAATAATTTAAAAATAATAAATTTTAAAAAATTTTAAATAATTACTATTATTTTTTAAAGATGTTAAAAAAAATACTTTAAAAAAATATTTTAAAAATTTGTTGTTTAAAATACATGTATAATCTTTTAACACAAATTTAATGATTTTAAAAAAATAAAATTGTGTTTCTCTTAACAATCAAAAATTTTGTTAAAAAACTGTAAAAAAAAATTATTATTAAAATATAAAAAATGTGAAAACTAAAACATGTGTTAATTAGAAATAAATTAAATATTTAGAAGCAAAGTTCGTAATAAAGGCCTCTTAAACAAAGTAGTTAAGAGGAAAAACTTGTATTTTCAATCAAATACGTAGTTGGCCAACGTTGAATGAATGTTGTGTTTCCAAAACAGCAAGTAAGCAGCTTCATATATTTGCTATTTCAAAGCGTTATAAGTCACTATGGACTCCGCAAATCCTCATCATAATTCTCGTTGAAATCTCTCTTTTCCATTTTTCATCAAACTCTTTTTTTTTTTTTTATGGGTATAATTGATAAACTGATTACAATTTTTAATTCTTTTTCCAATTCTTAAAAGATTAGTTCATCAAAACACCCTATACCAACACTTTGATTTGATGATCATAGAAACTGCAATATCAATAGGCATATAACTCCTACCTTCTCTAATTAATTAAAAATAAAAGAAAAAAGATGTGGAAAATGTGTGATCTCTATGCAAATAATGTAATTAATTTGTGTTATTATCCACGACAAAAATGTGGATTCTCCCTCCCTACACCTTCCATGATTTGAGACAAGATTAACTCATAATTCAATATTATTACATAAATATAAATTAAATATTTTCATTCTTATAATATCGAACACTTTAAAAAAATTTAACAATTAATAAGTCACAATTTATTTTATAATAAATTATATTTATTTTTATCTTATTATTATTGTTATTGATAGGATCAAAAGAAATTCCATTTTTCATATGTTGCTCATGTCTCATTATTTTCCAAGCAAAGGAAAAAATTTCTCAAACCAAATCAATAATTCCAGTCAAAATATTTACACTGTCAACAAGAAAGAATATATATTGGAATTTTTTATTTATTTGTGTGTGTGTGTGTGTGTGTGTGTGCATATATATATCTGATAATACTAATTCAACTCACGGCAAATAAATTGGTCAGAGGCAGCCATTGACAAGGAATTTTGAAATGGCTTCTTTTGAAAAAAAGAAGAAGAAGAAGAAGAAGCTAGAAAGCGCTTCCACTTTGAATTAATTTCTCTCCAAACAAATCCTATCGTGCTATTCCTTGCATGAATTCATACTAAAACCTATGAATTGAAAATTGTTTCCCCAGCACAATAGCAAATGGACCCATATTTCACCACCTAAATAAGCACTTTTGGAATAATTATGGGTGGGTAAGGAGTTTTGTGTTCGAAGAAAAGCACTTCCTTCCGTGATCTGTTTGTTTGACAAGTTCCACCACCTAAACAGGCAAAGTGGTTTTTTTTTTTTTTCGTTTATCATAATAAATACAAAGGGAAACTTCCTTCTCTATTTCACATCAATTTAATCTTCTTCTTTTTGTGTCTTCTTTCAGTTTGATTCCTTTGTTTGATCTAAACTTATTTCAATTCTAAAAAATATTATGATCAAGATCTGCTTCCTTTATGTTTTGTTATGTCATTACATTAATTAATTACTCACAATTTTATAAAAAAAAAATGATTAAAGTTATATGTTGAATAAAATAAAATATTCTAACAAAATGTGACAATGTCATTTCTCATGGAATATGAAGTGGGATTATTCGATAATAAATCATCGTCTAACTCATTCTTTAAATTCTTTATCTAATTTCTATTTGTTGAATTAAACATGTCGCATTTGATAAAGTAAAATTGTTCAATTTTTCACTATTTTTTATATTTTAATAATTTAAAATATATCTAATGAGTGTTATTCTAATACCATAAAATACTTTGATTCTTCTTAAAATTCAATTTTGACACATTTATATTAAAAAAATAGTGATCGTGAATTAGTAAATACAGTATTAATATTTTTTTTTGTATTTTTAAACTATTGTTAAATTTTTTTATAAAAATAGATTTATTTAAAATTTATAACATAAAAACTCTCACTTGTAAAATTACTATTGAGATTTGAAATTAAGAATTAAAAGTAAAAAAAAAAAAGGAAGAAAAAGCTATCTCAAATCCAAGTTGAGTTAGCAGGTCCCTCCCATAACCAAACGATTAAGAGGTTATCTTAGAAATCAAGTTGTAGAGGATGACTTGGTCCCAGAAGAAACAAGTTTTGACCAGAATGTATTATTTTCTTCTTGATTAATTCGATCCTATCGTGAGTGATGCATGCACAATCCTAGATTCCTACTCCTCCCAAAGACATTCAATCAAATCAACACATGAATTTCCTTTATCTCACCCAACAACTTGTTTTGCAAACAGGGGGAGTAGCATGGAAACTACGTGGAAATCCCATTATTCAAATCCTTTATATCATCTATAATATAACATAAGGTGGTGCTATCATACATCACATGTACCATAATTTTTTTTTTACCCTTTTCTACTTTTCAACTTTGGTAGTAATGTGCATGTAAACCCATTCATATAGACCGATGTAGTAGTGCTTTATGGTTACTAAATATTTTATATTTTTATAAAAAAATAAAAATTTATAAAAATAATAAAAAATAAATTATATAATAATAATAATATAATTTTACACGTTATTTCATATAAAAATTTTGTATTTTTAAAATAATTCTTTTTAACTTATGTAATATGATTAAAACAATTATTTTTATAAATCAAACTTATAAAAGAATTAGATGTCAATAAACTTATATTCTTACTAATTTTAAATCAATCAAAATTTAGAATGATAACATAAATGTATTGAAAAATTTGAAAATTAGGGTAAAAATTTTTTTTTGAGATTATACTGTATTGCTGATATAGCATAGCATGACTCATGTATATAATATTTAATGTTTAATGCATATAAAAATCAAAACTACATGTTATAACAAATGTATGTGTATGAAAGTATGGATGGGCTTTGTACGAGGAATTAAAATACAAGTTGCATGGAGATGCATTGAATGAATGGGAGCATGACATGTGCCCATTTCATGTATGGCATCTAATTAACACCTTTACAAAATAAAATAATCATTGAAATCAAAAGATTTAAAGATATTGTTTTTATGTTATCGTTACAAAAATGATAAAAGTCCCAACTTGATATCAAAATATGCGTGCAAAAATCATGGACTGCCCTAACCATACAAATTAAGCAAGTGGAAAACACACAAGTTGACAAGACTTGTTTTTACTTGCATTTTTATGACCTTTTCAACAAAATAATCATCTAATGAAAGAGGACATTCTTGAATTATAGGATATTTTTGAATTAGTGTGATAATTGTTTTTTTTATAATCAAAAAATAATTAAAAGATTTGTAATTTTTTGAAGAAAATATTTTTTTTAATTTTTTAAAATGTGTGGTTTAAAAGATATATTAAGAGGTAAAAATAAGAAATATTGTGAATAAAATTTTAAAATTTAATTATTTTTTAGAAATAATATTTGAAGGGAAAATAATAAAACTTTGTGAATATATAAAAAATTTAAGTATGAATTAAAAACAAAAAGAATGGGACCAAGAAATGTGACGAAGAAGTAATAAAAAAAATTAAAATTTTTTTTAATTTTTTTATTATTAATTTTAATAGATGTTAATATATAATAATATTTTATTATAAATTTATAATTCATTAATTTATAAATTTTTTTAAAAATATAATTTAAATAATTTTTTATTAATTATATTATATATTAATATTTTATTAAAAATAATAAATAAAAAAGATTAAAAAATCATAATACATTAAAAAAAAAGTTAGGTGGTTTGATAAATAGATAGCAAACTGTGGCTTATAGAGAGAGAAAATTCAGGAATTTCAGAGAGTTTTATCTAATAAAGCAATTAATGAAATTGTCCAGGGGACCTGAACCTTGGGAGCCACAACAGATGCATTTCATTTTCCAAAACCAGCAACTGGGCTCTGGGTTTTGTCAGCAGCAACCCCACTTGGAAGTTTTACATATTGAAATCCACTGAATCCAACCTCAAAAACATAATAATAACACAGACAGAATAAATTGTTTTAAGTTATTAATTATAAAGTTTTTCATTTTTGTGAATTGAAACTGATATTTGGGAAAACAATTTAATACAGTGCATCAAAGTTTAAAGTTTAAAGCCTCTGTCTCCTTATTCAAAACCTCATTCCTAAAACAGATACATTTCATTTTTACTTTCCTCAATTCCTTCCTTCCTTGTAAACTTCACCTCCCATTTTATAAACACCCTTATTTTTTTCTCTTTCTTTCCATTTCTATGTAATCGTTTCTGTTTTTGGCTTTGTTGGGATTCTCTCTCTTTTTCTTGATAGTTTGGAGGATAAAAGAGGGGTAGAGATTTGGGAGCTCCAGTTTTGAGATTCAAAAGTTGCCTGAGGAAACTTCTTTCTCTCTTTGTTGGTATTGTTGTTGTTATTTCATCCTCAAATTTTCGTACCATTCTTGTAATCATCAAAGGTATTGTTCTCTGTTCATCATCTTCTTTCTTTGTCTGAAATCTATTTGATTTTCTTAACAAATTGAAAATTTTCATTTCTGAGTATTGTTTGTTCTTCCTATTTTCAATTTGGTTTGTTGAAAATTATTCTCATTTGTTTGTTCTCATAAAAAAATAAAAATAAATAAATAAAAAAGTCTCCATTTTCGTACTACTTGATTATTTTCTTGTTCTTAACATAATCGGATATGCCTCTTTGTGCGAAAAAGTTGAAGCTTGATTTGGTTTTGAAATTTAATATTACTGATTGAATCTTTTCTGCTTTGTAATTTGGAGAACAGTTGGATTATTGGGGACGACGTTTCATGGTAAACAAACTGAAGACAAGCAACTGAATCTGTTGAAAGTTTGACGCAGATAAGAATATGTCCCTGCTTGGAGTATGTAATCTTGGATGGAGTATTGGATCTCTTCCCGTGATTTTGGGTCTGAATCTTGTTAATATTCTTCATATTTGAGTCTTACCAGTTCCAATCGAGATCAAAGTATTAGTTTTTGTTTGAATTAGACCTCTTTTCAGAATCTGGTTTGTGCTTAGATTGTTGTGTGTTTGAAGGCGTTGAATTTTGTTATCATCACCGCTTAAATTTGGCTACATTTTGGAATCTGGGTTGTGGTCCAATCATTCAAAGCGGTCCACTTTGTGAATTTAAAGGGAGTTTGGCATTCGCTACTCGAAATTTGCCACATTTTGTCATCTGGGTTAAGCGTCAACAACTGCAAATCCTTTCGGATTAACGTGTATCGACATTTAAGTGGTCGCTGATTTGCTTCCAAGTTGAAATCTTTGTGATTGTAAGGACTTGATCTGCTGTGCGGTGAAGGGGGCAATTAAGTATAGTAAATGAATTCTGGTCGTCCTGAATCGAGGCTAAGATTGTCCAAAGGCATAATAAACTTGCAAGGTCGTTATTCAAGCAGCATTATGGAGAAAGGAATGAGAAAAATTGCTACTCCAATTGTCGAAAAAAGGAAAGTGGAGTATCATCGGAGTTACTCACAAGGGACATCGAGAAGATTGTTTTCAGCCAGCTATTTCAGCGTGGAATCACTGCTTTTGCTCGTATGTCTAACGGCGTCATTGCTGATCCTTCCATTGATACTTCCTCCATTGCCGCCGCCTCCATTCCTGCTGCTTCTGCTTCCTATAGGTATATTAGCAGTGCTTATGGTCTTGGCATTCATGCCTTCTAATGTAAGAGATATAACCTATACATATGTGTAAATGATCGAAATAGCACTCTTGTTCATCATCATACATTCTTGTAATTCTCGAAATGTCTACCCAAAAAAAAAAAAGAAAGAAAGAAAGAAAGAAAGGATAATGTTTGTTCTTTTATTTCTTAATCATCAGTTTGACTCCATAGATTACCTCAGCCCTGATTCAGTTATAAGTCTAAGTTACAAGTTCATGGTTTATGTTATTGGCAATTATAACTTTTCACGTAGTAATCTTATTTTACATCTGCAAGTCTTGGGGTTCAAAAACAGTACACGGCCATGATCTTAGTGAAACTCAAATCCCTGAGTTCACTCACTTTGTGCTAAGCTAATGGTATGTTAAAATTGGTGGAAATGTTACCAACTTTTACGTTCTGTGTTACAGGTTTTGAGTTTTAATGAAGATACATGGCATGAATCTTAGCCAAACCCTTTGAGTTGAACGTCCTATTTGTTTTTTCTGGAAACACTGAAAACACTTTCGTTGCGAGTGTTTTATGTTTTCATAAGAAGGACATAGAAATACCATTTGGTGGCAGGCAGGCGGTTTGATTTTAGATCGAGTCTGGTATCATATTCCTTGAAATTGTTGCAGGATTAACATATGCATAAAGGCATAAAGTATGCTGGTTTGCGATGGGGTTTTTAATTTTGGGAGATGATCCATGAATCTAGTTGGTAGCATGTGAGTTGGACTGATAATAACAATCCAACCATGCATGGCCGAAGAAGAAGAAGAAGAAGAAGCCAAATGCAAGAAAATACAATGCATTTAAAGGTGATGACATAATTTGTGATTCTGTCATTTGGCTTATTTGTGATTTTATTCATTGACATTCATGACCTCCTCACCTTTTAGCACGAGCCTCAGCTGTCGAAATTTGACTTAGGTGGGTTTATAATGTCCATATTTAAAAAAAAAAGAAAAAGATATGAAAAAATTGTGAATTAATGCCAAAAAAATATATTATAAATTAATAAAATGACATTATCTAATAGTGTAAAATGTGATTTATAAAATTTTGTAGTTTTTTTTTTTTAAAAAAAAAGAAAATAAGAGATTAATGTTAATTTAAAAATTGATTAAAAAAAATAAAAGGAGTGATACATTCTCCTTTACATTTTCTAAAGGAATTATTGACAGTGTTGGATCCAAATGGACTGTTTGCTTTACAAAATTTAAAATAAATAAATGAATGAATAGATGGGTAAATTGGCAGAGTTGAGGATGTATGCATAAAGTAAGTAATATATTTAAAATTTGTGAGTGTACATCAATAAATCAAGATTGTTGCAGGTGACAAGATTATGTTCATGGAAGCATCCCAGGTTACTTGGAACTTGACGGTAACTCCCGACTTCCTCGCTACTTCCCTTGTTGACCAAACCCCGTTTTCCCAAAACCAAAAGAAAATCTAATAGCATCCAGATCCCTAAATTATATAATTTTGTGAATAATAACATAAGATTTCTATTATGACAAACAAGTCCTAATTGCTATTAAAATAATTGAAGCTCCCCCAAATTTTGAGTCAAAATGTTCCCCATTATGGTGGTTAAAACTCAATATTACAATACATGTATATATGGTTATTTTATAAAAGTTAAAGATTTAGTTGATATGAATCATAAAATTATATTTCTAGTTGCAAAGACAAAACATTGGGACCTAAATGTTACTATCCCAATAATAATAAAATATAGGGTTTGATAGATTCGGCTAAGACGGTGGCTACTGCTTTCTTGCTTGCTTTGCTTTTGCAGAAAAGGGAAGGAAAGCAATTTTATAATGGATTTACTCATCCAACAGGCGAGGTGAGGTCGGATGCGATCTTCCCATTTACAAATCCAATGCAAGCAACATTTCCAAAAATTATTATTATTATTTTAATATTCGTACCCACCATTAGGTAATAAAAGAAAAGGAGAATCATTTTTGCCGAACTAAGACCATTTCCCTCGTCAAATTCATACACCTCGTTCGGCGGCGGTCAACCCCCATGTGAAACATAATTTGTTTTAGCCTAGGAGGAAATGGAAAAACAGAAAAAACAATTTCAACATGATACTGCATCAAGCTTACCGACCATAGTAAAAGCACACATGGGTTGAAGTAGAAAATGTTTTCTATTTTTTGTTTTCAACATTTGAAAGCAAAACCAGAAGAAGCTGGGAAAGTTTGATTTGTATATGACTTTCAGACTTTGCCAACATTTTTTTAACATGGGTCAAAAGGAATCCCCCTCCTTCAGAGCCAACTTTCCAAAGCTTTAGTCCAAGTCAATTTCGACCCCAGAAAATGGAGGAAAAGAATTCGCAGAAGAGAAAATATGATTAGAAGAATGAAACAAAGAACTTCAGACTAAGAAGATAGTGTTACAATATACGTATATTCCCATCATATATTAATTCTTTTTGTCAAAATAATTGCTCTGTCTAACAAAATAGATCATCATGTAAACCATTCAAAGATCACAAATTAAGCTGTATAAAAATTTGCATACTACAGAAAGAACTAAAACTTTCAGCCAACCAGTTGATGGAAGGAAATTTTGGACAAACCTTGAAAGATTTGTCACCTTAAACAGAGTTATTATGCTTTTATAAACTATAACACATGGAGATGATATGGAGGTTAAAAAAAGTGAACCAAAAATCTTAAGGACCCAGAAAGTAATATTTTGCCAAGCAGCGCCCAGGGATTGAACCAAAAATGGAGGAAGATGATGTTCCTAAATTGCCAAGAGTTGTCTGCCTTGGCTCACCTCTTCTAAAACCCTGCCTCTGAGCCTTGACACAGCTTCGACAAGCTGCACTCAATGCCTTTGCGATAGCATATGATCACTTGCCTTTACACATTCTCTATGCAGAGGCAGGTCTGTAATTGCCACCCTCAGAGGGCCCGGGAGATCCCCTAAGCATATTGGAGATTCACCCAATTTCAAAATCCTCACTAGGTTCATGTAATGCTCCTCCCCTTGCATTAATCCGTCCAAGAATGCTGCCTCCGACCAGTGTTCCTGAAGGAAAGCCTTCAGGTCAAGTGCAACACTCTCGTTATCAGAGCTAGCAATGTTGTCTGCAACAGCATAGGTAGCAGCAGGATCACTCAAGAAATCAGAATGGAGAAGAAATGCTACACCATCAAGTGACACACCACTCCATTCACCAGCAGTCTTGAGAATTTCAATGCCAAGGGCTGCAAGGACATGCTGAGGTACATGAGGGAGGAGATAGGCAGCAACATGAACTTGGCTGCTGGACATAGCAGCTGTGAGGGAGAGACAGAGATCCATATCCTGGCCACCCCTTTTTACGAGCCACTGGACAATCTGCATGCAACCTCACTCTGCTCCTCTCATCAAACGGCCCAAGAAAGCACGGCATTACTTCTTCCACCAGACACTCCATTGTACCAATCTTGCAATAATGTGAAGCAAAACCCAACGTCAGATCGACATCGATGTCCAAACTGTTCCTTTGGGCAATCTAATGAGATAAATACCACACAACAAATAAAATGATTAAATAAAATTACCAGTTAAGCATGGTAAAAGCATAAAAAAAACTTACACATAAAATTAAAAAAAAAATATTATTTAGCATGTTTTACACAATGAGAAGTACATATTTGTGAGGCAGTATTTGAGTTTTCTTCTTGAGAGGAAAGGGAGAAAACTCAAGCACACACAATAGATTGAAGGATGCAGCAAATTATATGTTTCAAAATTTAAGGGAAGACAAATATTTCCAGATGAAAGACGGTTTTATCAACCATGCTTTAACAGAAACAGTAAAAGTTATTAGAGTAGAGAGGGGGAAGCAAATTTCATGACGAAAAATCTTTATTTGAAACATCAATACTTGGAGTTCAATTTTCTCCCTTTGAACTCTTCCGTTTATTTGAATATCTGATAAAATCTCACAAGGAAAACACGAGCAGAAATGAACCTAAGAGCCCGGTATGCAGTAAAACTAAAAAAACTGTATGTTTTTCATGAGGGATGAAACAGTTTCAACCTCTAACGTACTTCTATTGAACTTGGTCAGGCTCTATTTAGTATGAAATTTGCCAATAAATATTTCAAACTATTTCAATAGAAACAAATGATTCATATTGTTGGCAGAACTATCCAAATTTAAACCATGGAATCAGGACCATTTCTTTAAGTGAGGAATACAGGTTGATTCCAATTTTGAAGCAAGTGCATAAGGTGATCAAATGGCTGCATAGCAGAGTGGGAATCAACAACTTGAGATGGAATTAGATTCCAAAATTGTTTTAAGGGCAACAAGAGTCAACTCTTCCCTAGGAATCCTAAGACCTTGAACCTCGTAGAATAGTCTTAAAGGAAAGCTAACTCTGAAAATTTTAAGGGAGTACACTAAATATATCTTACCTGCAGCACAATGCGGACAAGTTCCATACTCCCAAATCTTGAGGCTTCAAGGAAACACTGGTTGACATTGTCAGCACCACCTTCCACCAACAGTCCCAGCAATCCTTGGATCACAGGAGCCGATCTCCCAGATGCCCAAGCAGGGTCAAAAGAACTGGAGAAGAGGGTAAGGGGAAAGCAAGCTGCATCAAATGCCTCTGTGAAATCTTTTCCGGTAAGTTGGTTGCTCTCAAAATCTAGAAACATCTTAAATGCAGCTAATTGGAGTTGGATCTCACCAGCTGAGCTGTGACTCACTCGATAACAATTGCCACGGCAACGGGAATGGAAGTCTATACATCGCAGAGCCCATTCAGTAAACTTTTGGACCTTAGCGGCAGCTTCTGCCTTCAATACTTCATCTCCATTGCACTCCAGGAGATGCTCATTCAGCCTTATAAGATGCAAAAAATAGAATTTAATAGCCATGTTAACAGTGCTACAAATATTGTCACCTGAGATGCTATAAAAATGGCAGTGCCTTCCAATCAGTGAATTCTAAGGATAAACATGAACTTTCTATTTCATTCTTGGCAGCTTGTTGTATCAATAGAAATCAATACAGCTACAGTTTTATCCAACATCTAAGAGAGAAGTCAATAAACCTTCTTTTTCACATTTGCCACATCAAGAAACTCTCAAACCAACAAATGGAAACAAAACAGTTAAGAAACAAGAAACAGAAAGAGAGAAAAAAGAAGGCACCTCGGGTAAAGCAACCATGGCAATGGATTTTGCTGCTAGTTTCTATGTTAAATTTATTACCTAGTGTTATCATTGCATGGTTCTCATACTAACATGCATTGAATTGAGATTCGCAGGATTTTAAAGATCAAGTCATCCATCAGTCAAAATCAACTCAATTTGTAATTCAGTTTTTCATTTGAATTTTAGAGTTGCCTTTTTGCACAGGCATATCTATAAATTTTACCACTCCTGCACTTGACAGGTATTATTGTCATCTAGGCAAGTCACAAATTTTCTAAGAGTCATTAAGCAGCTTAAAATTGTTTTGTGGTGGGGGATGTGTTTAAGGTCATCCTATGAATTTTAAGTAGCTAGTTTCATGCCCTGGAAAGGATAAGAAACAGTTCAAAAGTTCGTAAATACTCACATTATCTATTATTTTCTAAGTTCTTACTTGTTGAGTTATTGAGAGTGTTCATTTATTGTTCACGCCTTGAATTTTTGTTTTTCTCTTGTTTTCACACTCTAATTCTTTCCTGTTTCTTCTCCCTCATTTCTCTAAACTCTCCACAATGTTCTAGGTTCTTTGCATCTTCTTACAATTAAAAAGCAAGCAACCTTTTTTTCTCTTAATGTCCCATCAAACCTTACAAAAGACGTCCCATCAAACCTTACAAAAGCCATCCCACCATATTTCTCTCATAAGGCCTAAAGCCAATAGTGCCAAAGCTGTTCTGGCATCTTCTAGACTCCAAGAGACACATTGTATCCAGTACTTTGAGGACTACTGAAAGGCAAACCTTACTTTCTTTCCTTTTTTTTTAAAAAAAAACACAAAAAGGAAAACAAAAAATAGTATTGCTTGGGAAGATTAACGAAATCTTAGAAAGCTGTCCACAGAAAAAATATTGGAAATACTTACATCAGGACATCCAAAGATCCAGCAAAAAAAGTACATTCTGAAGGACAAAAATTTCCCTTTCAATTTCAGTGACTAATGAATTCACAATGTAAGAATAGACTGCTAGTTGACCACATCTATTAGAGAAAAAGTCACTCCCATAGACTGCTAGTTGACAACATCTATTAGAGAAAAAGTCACTCCCATCTTCTTTGTTTCCTCAATTATGACGAGAAATCAAGCATTTTTTATAAGCCTCTCTCTACACACTCGCGCGCATGTGTGTGTAGAATTTTTTAGCTATTTCTTAGTTTCCTTCAACTTGAACTTCTCCGTGCTTCAAAGGTGCATATATCTGTTGACTCCTATCTCAAATAACTGACAAAAAGAAATAGCTTTTGTTCTTCAATTGACGCAATTCACATAATTCCAAAAAATAATTCTGCATGCATGTAGCTACAAATGAAGCACTTGGACAACTAGGAAATCCCTTTCAACTAACTAGAAGCCACTGCATGGAAGTAGTCTTGGAATGAGAGTAGACTTCACAATGATAAGACAAAAATTAAAATCAAGTGAAAATTGGGAAATCACCTTTTACACAAAGCAGATTGTGGCCGATGCTGTTTTTGTGTGTTTGGAATGTGCACGCACTTACGAATAGACACAAAACATTCACATAATTCGCTAAAAGTAAATCATTCATACAAGGACGTATATCAGATATACCAGCAAACATTATTGTTAAAAAAATGAACTAAAATGAATGACTAAGAATTATAGAGAATTGTGTTAAACTGGCCCATGCTAGCTCCTTTCACAAATTAGGGAGGGAAATATACAAATATTGAGTAGAACCTCTAGTTTGGAGAGTCTATATCAAATGACTAATGAACTTATAAATTATTCTACCAAATAACAAAAGAGGCAATAAACTATTTTTCAATCTGATACTAGAAACAATAAGCTTGATTACCTCTGGGCCATAACAGTGACTGCGTCTGAAAGACTCATTGTTCTGCTCTGGCAAGCAGAAACACATGAAGCAAGAAATGAAGTCCCAAGGGCAGCTCTAGTAAAGTCATAAGCACCACTAGCAATTATCTTCTTAATCAATCCTGTCACACCATCAAGCTCCTGCTGTGTGCTCAAGAACCAAACGGTGTCCAGTGTAATGCACAACGCATCATTAAGGGTCTGCAGATCTGCCAATGATATCAGACTCTCTGCAAGTTCCCAACCATGACAACTCACAGCACCTTGAAACAACTGGCCCAAATTGATCCTTTCTTGTTTACTGAGTTTTTTTTCATGCCCAAATATCTTCTTAGCTAGATCAGAATCTGTTGTTACCATCCTCCTGGATTTCGGATTCTTTGCACTACAACTACAACCAGTGGATATTCTATTATTCTTGTCTCTTTACTAATAAGGGGCAGTTCTCTAGAAAATACCTCTTTACTTCCCTCACCTACTTCCGATGTAAAATCATCAAATTCATTCCTTCGACTTTGGATCTCATTCTCTTCAGCTTCCATTTCAGCACAAAAGGGATCTTCAGGATTAATCCCATCCTCCAAATACATATCACTCTTCGAGACAAAAAACCTCTCTTTCACCATTATTAGACACTTTACAATCCCACCAATCCTCCCAAAACTAAAAATTTCTAATCAAATAAATACTCTATCCTCCCAAAGAACACAAGGATACATCGTATCTGAAAAGTACAAAATCCCAGCACCTTATCTTGATAGTACTTGCAAAAAAGAAAAAAGAGAAAAAAACTCCTTCCTCAAAATCACAATCCCTTAAAAAACAAATGCCTATAGCCAAAAAGTTCAGGATACTATATTTCTGATACTCCTTTCTTCATTCAAAGGTCCCGGATATCAACTTCAAGCGAAAAGCAAATGGAAGCAAGAAATCTAAATTGCCAAAACAACAAACCCGCATATGAAGATACAAAGAAGATCCAAGAACTGAAAAAACTCCACCCCACCACCGGTAGAACATCGTCGAAAATCGATAGCCAGCCCTGAAAACACAAGACCCATTTGCATAAAAAAATGAATACGTAAACCCAGAAACAGAACACAATTAACCATAGTAATTAAAGCGAAAACGTAAGCTACATCAAGGTTCTGTCAAGAAACTGATAGAAGTTAAAAAATCACAAAAATAAAAATAAAATAAAATTAGAAGCACCAATACACGCAAGAAATGGTAGCTAACCAGACCTGGCTGAGAAATGGGCAGGGAGGTGGAACTGAGAGAAAGAGAATCCACTCTCTGTTTGGGGTGGATTTTGAAAGGACAAAATTTTAAGATACCAGAACAGATTTTATTTTAAAAAATAGTAATGTTTATTTATTAATAAACTAAAAAAGAAAAAGGTAACCATCAAGTGGGGGTGGGGCCCAACCATTCAAACAAAAACACTCCCACAACAATGATTACACTACACACACTCTCTTTTGTGCACGTGCCCATTTGTCCGTCCTCTTCTCTTTTGTCTTCTTTCACATCTCATTTTTCCTTTCATTTTTTTTAAATTATTATTTTTCAATTATGCTTCATTTATTATTCTATTTTATAATATTATATTTTCATATACAGTATTTATTCATACTGTGCCAAATGGAGCCCATTGATTCATTTGATAAATAAGGGGTTTAACATTCTATAATATATAATTTTATGATTTTAGAGTATATATTTAAAAAAAAAATATTTATACATATACTTACAAATTCGTCATTTTTATTAATGTGATGTTCATGTTATTATTAAAAAATAAGTAAATAAATTTGAATTGAAATATTTACTGTTTCCCTTAATTTTTAAATTTATTTAATTTATTTATTATTACTATTAATTTTTTTTATAAATTACTTTTAAACACTATAAATTAAGAGAAGAATGAGGTAACAGCCCACCATCATCTATTTTTAATTTTACACCACTCTTTTCTTCTATGCTTAATTAAAACATTAAAAAACATAATTACATCGTCTTTAAGCTTATATATATATATATATCTCCTTGTTAAGTTAAATATAATTATTTTAATTTTTTTTTATAATTATAAAGAATTTATGGATATATAAAAATTGTTTTTCCTACAGCAAGAAGCTCAAATTTTGAGTTTTAATGAGAAAATCATTTCAACTCCTTTTATAAAAATATTTATCTAAAATATCTTTATGAGTACGATCACTTTTCACAAGTATTATCTTTAAGATGGATATAATTTTTTTATTTTCTTATTTGTAATTGAATAATTATTCATAAAAAAATAAAGTTACATATAGAATAAATTATGGTAAAACATTATATACACATATACACATGTGTATAATAAAATATTATGATATATAATATTAATTTAAAATTAAATAATTATAAAAATTTTCATAGCATCTTATTCTCTCTTCATAGATCATTATTGGGTCAAAATTCCTCTCAAAAAAATTTTAAAAAAAAAATAGTAGCAAACAACGTGGATTTTGAACTGGATGACCTAATCACAGCCAATTGGGCTAGCAATTATTGGGTGGGACCAGATAATCCAACCAAAGCCTATTGAGCCCAAAATTATTGTATGTCATACAAGAAGGAATGAAAGAATAAATTGAACATTGTATAAATATTTGAACATTGCACTTTTAAAATATAAATTTAGTGATTTATTGAATTCTAAAGAATAATATACTAACTTTAATTTATAAATTATTACTATATATATAATTGTCAAGACAAAGATCAAATAATTAGCAGGGAAATACTAAGCTAACCATACTATATAAATTATTATTAAATGTAATATTGTCAAAAGTTTATTAGATCCAAACACAAATAAGACAAATAATATTAATTAAGCAACCAATATATTTTTCTATTATTTACTTATGATTTCAAACACATTTTACTTATGGTATTATCAAAAAATCAATCATCAATGTTTTTGTATTCGGCATCTCCCCTAATGTGACAAGTAATTAGTATTTTTCAATGGGTGTTACATGTCCGAATCTGTGTAACAAAGTATATACTTTCTCTAACACCGATTCCACTATCTCTAACTCTTGTAAAGTATCCTTGAACAGAATGTCTACTAAATTTCTTGGGTTTATGAACACTCAATTCATCGATATTGATACTATGTTTAGTGTGATTATTAAAGTATCATCACATAAATAATTTATCCCTCGTGCATCTTTCTTAGTAAACATAATTGGGACTTCATTTATTCTCAATTTTTATTTGTGTAAATATTGAAAATTACTACTCGATAGAATATCATGAATAATTTTTCCAAAATCGATTTGAGTCTCTTACCAATATTGGTCTTTCTGCTATAATCATTGTTTGTTGTCTCTTTGAGATTATGGATTCTCTATCTCTATCAGCTTTCCTTTCCACATAGTTGTCTAAATAATTATTTTTTATCAGTATCTTCACTTGTTCTTTAAGCTCCATGTACTCCTTAATATTGTACAATAGACTTTAATGAAAGACAATATATATTTTGATCTCTTTGATTAGCTAGCATCCTTATTGGCCTTGGCGCAACTAACATTCCCCTATCTTTGATATCATCACATATTTGATCCAATGGAGCATTCAACTTAGTGAATTGCCTCTAGTTAGTTATTCTTAATATCTTTCGTTTTCGATTACATTCTTGGTTTTTAAGTCGTAAAGGATACAGTCTTTTGCTACTTTCATGTTTATCACCTTACAACCTGTGATTAAAGTTTCGCCTCCATGGTTGTTCTCCCTAAGGTTGTAAATTCTTTTGATGTAAGTGTCTTGTAGGTTGATGCAAATTGTAGTGGCCTTCATAATCTCTGCCTTACTTTGTGAGACTATGATTTTCTCTCATTTCTTTTTTTTTTCTTTTTAACTGCCTCTTCCTCAATCATTATCTTTTTTGGCTTCTTGATAAGCTATCTCATAAGTTGTCACATGCTTTTTTCACAATCCATACCAAAATTCTTCCATCCTAAGTCCTTTTCTAAAACCCTTTAAGATAATTCACAAATTGTATGCCTCTACTTCTAATACTTTTAAATAATACTTTTTAACAAAATCTTTCAAGTTTTCATTTCCTTTTTATTTTATCAACTTTAAATTGTTCAGATTTCTTTGATGGTATACATATTGATATATGTTTTAAATCTAATAATATTTTGGATATTTGACATATTTATATCATAATATTTTTAGTTATATATATTATTTGATTATTTTATTATTTCATATCTATATATTTAATAAATATAATAATACCTTTAAAATAATAAATTCAATTAGTTGGATATTATTATTAAATGTCCTTAGTCAAGTATCATTGTAAATAAGATAATAATAATGCATGAATACTAGTATGTCTAATGACTAATAACCACATATGTGTATTATGATATGAGATATTAAGTCAATACATGGGTATAAGTTAGTAAACTAATGTACTAGACTAACTCATTATGAAAATATTACGTGAATCATTATATGAGTGTTATAAACGATTCTTATAGTAATAATGATGTATGTGATCTTTAGACTTGAGATCACCATAAATTTTAATATAAAAATGATATATTTTGATATTTTCAAACATCATCTGTAATAAGATAGATTATAAAAAAAAAAAAAATCAAATATGTCATAACTCGTGTAAAGAGATATGTGTTATCAAAATAGAATTTATTCCTTTTATATAATGGGAGTGATGTCTTGAGCTATTTGATTGAGTGAGATTTGGAAAAATATATGGTTATACTCAAATAAATTAATATATAATATTGATTTTATTTGATAAAATAAGTCTACTCATGATATCAAAGAAATATAAAATTAAATTATACAAGAATGATATATTGCGTGTCTCATATTCAATTAAAATATTTAGAATAAATAAATTAAATTATATGGTAATATTAGTCACGAATAAGGTGATGTCAAACTACTGATATTTTTGTCACTTAGATAGTTATGGTATATTGTTAGACACTGCTTATTATTTGTAACACTAAAATTAAATTTTAATATTACTGCTAATATTATGATAATCTATTAGGTCATACATTAAGATTGAAAATATTATATACATGTGTGTGTGTGTGTGTGTAATCTTAAATAGATTTAAGATTCATTGAATTATGTGAGTATTAATTTTGAGTAAATCCATTATATAAAAATTGAACTAAATTTATTAGTACCTATTTTACTAAATAAATTAAATTTTATAAGAAAGTTCAATCAAATAGTTTAAATGAAAATTAAAAACCTAAAATAACAATATCTAAATATGTGATATTTAAGTTTTTCTTTAAAAAGTATGCTTAGAGTTTATTTTTATGTCCTTACTCTTGAGAAGAGAAGAATGTATAAAATATTATATACTCAAATCATAAGAGTTAACACTTCGATTACATTTTCGATCATGTGAATACCATATAGATGTAGAGGTAATTGATTTGTGTTCGTAATTTGACAATAATCATTAACTAAAGGTATGTACATATTTACGGTATTGAATTACATATATACGATAAAATTAAAGTTTACCACATGAATCTTGGAAAACAAACCGTTTGTTTCGTGTAATTTCATTACTTTTATTTATTAGTTTGCTTATAATATAGGCTCTTTGAAATTCTCAGACAAATTTGTAACACAATTGGTTAAATGATTCAATACTTCTTAGTGGCAAATTTTTGTACCAAACTTGAGCTTATTCTTTTAGTGTCAAGAAAAAAGGACAGCATATCTCAAGCTCTGTCAATCTCTGAATGTACATCAATTATTTGTATTTGTTGATGTGCAATGTTGGGTTCGTTTACCCAAAGTAAGATGTAATATATGGCATCTTAAAATCTCTGAGGAGCCTCAATCCCATAATTTCTTGCAACAATGGAATTTTGCTTTAAGTTTGTATTATGTCTGCTTCTCTTTTCTTTATTCTCTTTTCAACTCTCTTATCTCTTCTTTTAATCTTTTCAATTCTTCGAACAGGCCTTCTTACCTCTTCTATTGTAAAGTTCTTTTCATTTCTCGAATTTCTCCTAAATCTAGGATTACCATAAGGTTTAGCTGCCTCATTTTTATTTTTTCTTATTCCAGACATTCTTTCATCTTCTTTGAGTATTCAGTAAAATAAATTTTCATCCTCTCAATGACAAGGTTCTCTTATTTTCTCTCCAACCTTCTGCTTTCCTTTTTATGGTACAGTAAATCTCTCAAGTCAAAAATTTCTAATCTTAGATCTATATAAACTCACGTCAACTTCATTGTTTAGTTCTCTCAATCTTGCTGCTCCAACATCCTTATTCAATTGATGGGTCATATCCTGCCAAACTTTTATCATTACATTTTTTGTGGCTTTTATTTGTCTTTTCATTTCCACCACCTATAATCTATCTAGTCTTAATTCTCCCACCCCATAATCTATATCTATAGGAAAACAATTGTTTGAACTGGCTTCTTCATCTTGATGCAATTTCACAGTCATTTTATTTAAAATTTTCTCCATCTCCTCTCTTATTAAAACTACCAATTTCTTTTTTTTTGAATTGACTTTTTATTCGGTTCTCATAAAGTACTAATTGTTGAGATCAAATTTTTGCTCGATACTAACTTGCAAATTCTTTCTTGATTTTTTAGGTATTTACTGTAACATACTGACCAATCAGAAATGCCGACTTCTCCGACAAATACTTTTTAATGCTTAAGTTAAAATAATGACAATAAGTATTTAACAATGAAAAAAAAAAATCAAAATGACAGTAAAATAGTATTTAAGATTATCTTTCTTATCCTTTTTTGGAAATGTTATCTTCCTTTTATAAATTTCTTCTGAGCGGTTATGCTCTCGTTATTTAACTGCTCTCTACTACTTAACAGTTTCAAAGTAATTGATAGTTTTTTTGTATTGGGTTGTTATACTTTATGGATTTTATCCATCAATATCATCGAGTTCTCAGTCTGATTAAGTTTTGAGGAGCTTCGTTTAAGTATTTATATTTTGATTCATTGAAATTCTTAGATTGTCGGATCTCGGGGAGAAATAGAACTCCTTTCATAAAATTATCTATCTAAAATATTCTTATGAATATGACTGCATTTTACAAGTATTATCTCTAATAACTTTTGTTGAAGATTGATATAATTTTTTTTATATTTTTATTTGTCACCAAATAACCATTCATAAAAATAAAAAATAAAAAAGTTGCATATAGAATAAGTTATAGTATAACATCATATACACACACACATGTATAATAAAATTAATTTAAAATTTAATAATTATAAAAATTTTCATAATTCTCACTTTATGGCTCATCATTGGGTCTTCTTTGAAAAAAAAAAAAATAGTAGCAAACAACATAGATTTTGGACTAGATGACCCAATCACAACCCATTAGGCCAACAATTATTGATTGGGAAGATATCCAACCGAAGCCTACTCAGCCCAAAATTGTTGTATGTCATACTAGAGGAATGAAAGAATAAATTGAACATTGTATGAATATTAAAACAACACAATTTTAAAATATGAATTTAGTAATTTATTGAATTCTAAAGAATAACGTACTAACCTCAATATATAAATTATTACTGCATATATAATTGACAAGACAAAGACCAAATAATTGGCAAGAAAATACTAAACTAGCCGTATTTTAAATAAACTATTATTGAATGTAATATTGTCAAAGATTAGTTGTATCCAAACACAAATAAGACAAATAATATTGATTAATCAACCAATCTAATTTTCTATTCTTTACTTAAAGGTTTCAGGACACATTTTGCGATATAATTTTATTTTTACTTGTAATAAAACACGTAAAATTTATAATAAATATAAACAATGATGTAAAAATAAATAAATAAATAAATATTTAACAAAATATTATAAATAGTATTCAAATTATATTATAAAATCAAGATTTATAAATAAATTTCTTTTCATGAAGTATTGAATTAAGCGATTCATTCGAATTTCTCTCTTAACATAATCAAAGAGACTTAAGAAGAAATCAAATTTTTAGCAAATTATTACTAAATAAAAGAGAGAGAGCGAGAGAGAATGACACAATTAATTATGGTTATGGGGAGAAATTAGACAACTTTTGGAGATACTCTTTGCTTTTGGGCATTTCCCATTTGACAAACAAAGCACCGTCCTTTCTTCTTCTATTAAATACACTGCCAATCACTCCCTTCGCTCTGACCAACCCACAAAACCCTCAATATCTGAATCAAAGGTCAAATCTCTACCATGGATGAAGAGTATGATGTTATAGTGCTTGGAACCGGTCTCAAAGAATGCATCCTCAGCGGTCTTCTCTCCGTCGATGGCCTCAAGGTTTTCCCTTTCTTCATTTCACTTTACTGAATTCTTGTTTCTTTTCATTTCTGGGTTTTGCTTTTCTTGTTATTTTTTGTGATTTCATTTGGGTTGTGAGATTTTTGTCTGGTTTTTGTTGATGTGTTTGATTTTTGTTTTTGTTGGGTATCTGGGATTTTTTGATCTGATGGATCTACGTGGTTCGGTTTGATCTGATTCATTGCTGCATGTTTGTCAATTTATGTGGGTCAGAGTTAAATGTTTCGGTTTTTCAGCTGTGAAGATCCGCTGGTTTAGTTAGTGACCTAGATCCATCTACATGCTTATTGGAAAGAATTACGTGGGATTTGGTTTTTGTTAAGCGGCCTCTTAACTGGAATTGCATTAACGGTTCTCTAGATTGGTGTTTAATGAATCGATTATTAATTAATTGCCTTTAGACACCAGTTTCATCGTTTGTGTTTGATGGTAGTTGATCAATATCAGTATGTAAATTTCTATGCAATTATTTGGTTTATGTTTGACAATGCTTGGATAAGCTTCTACGTATCTTCTTTGAGAGGGAATGAAAACTTCAACATCTTCGAATATGATTGCTAAGTAATAGGAGCTTGTTATCTCCTTACGTGTGGCAATGCTTGGATATGCTTAGGAGTTTCTTCACAAGGAGAAAATAAAAACTTTGTCCAAAGATTGTTCACAATTAATAGTAGCTGGTTGTTTCCTTATGTATGACTTACACTTTTCTTCTCGGAAGAAATGAAACTTAAACATGTTTAAAGATGGTTCTTGATTAATAGAAGCTTATTAAATTTTTATTTTATTTAGATCCTTTTTCTATTTGTGCTTATGTAAGAGCTGGCAAGCACGTTGCAGGGTTTCTGTTATTTCTGCAATGCTTATTGTGCATGCTATTTTGTTTTTTTTAACCATTATGCTAAATTCTTGCAATTCAGGTCCTGCACATGGATAGGAATGACTATTATGGAGGAGAAGCAACCTCACTCAATCTCATCCAGGTTCCGGCTCTTTAAACTCTCATTATTCTCAAGGTATTTGCAATTCATTATTATGTTCAAATATCACTTAACTTCATGGATCAACAGCTCTGGAAGAGGTTCAAGGGAAATGACCAACCTCCTGCACATTTGGGCTCTAGTAGGGATTATAATGTTGACATGATCCCAAAGGTGAATTTTTCCTTGCATCGTGTCTGTATCCTCTTTACTTGAGAATATGCAACTCTAAACTTTCTCTTATTGTGTGCTGAATTTTCTTGGTTTGGGTAGTTTATGATGGCCAATGGAACTCTTGTTCGTGTTCTCATTCATACTGATGTTACGAAGTATCTGTACTTCAAAGCTGTGGATGGCAGTTTTGTCTTCAACAAAGGAAAGGTATAACATTTTGACTTTGCATGTTTGATTTTTTCATTTGTTTAGGTTTTAGATATATTTGTTCGTAACATGAACTGTTGGTATATAAACCTGCTGCTGTAGGTCCATAAGGTGCCAGCAACTGATATGGAGGCGCTAAAATCTCCACTCATGGGTATTTTTGAAAAGCGCCGTGCTCGCAAGTTTTTCTTATATGTTCAAGACTACAATGAAAGTGATCCAAAAACACATGATGGAATGGACTTGACGAGAGTGACTACTAAAGAGCTGATTGCGTAAGCATCTGCTCTTAACCATTCTCGCTCTGTATCTGCATTGATTTTATTGGGACGAATTAATATTCTGTAATGCATTTCAGATGGTGTCAAATGTCTCCATAAACTTTTATATCACTGTTGAGAAATATGTTACAAGATTTGTTTGATAGAGTGAGGGTACTTTATTGGCAAATTTTAATATTTAGGTATAAGGTAGGTTTTTTGGGCATTTTTTGTACAATACAAGAAGGAAAGAATAATTTGGAATATAGAATACCCAAGGATTTGAAATTTCCAGATTTTGTTTTGCTTAGTTCTTAGGCTGAAATATTGCTGCTTGTTTTGGGATGTTGATCTCCATTATTTCTTCAATGAAAAGAATAGATGTGATCATAAGCTGATGTATTTTGACTATGTTGTTGGAGATAAGTGCATCCTAGTGCATTTTGCTGATAAAATAGCTTACATTTTGACAGGAAATTTGGTCTTGATGAAAACACTATTGATTTCATTGGTCATGCACTTGCGCTTCATAGAGATGACCGTCACTTATATGAACCTGCTCTTGATACTGTGAAGAGAATCAAGGTGAAAACTGCATTTTGCTTACAGTTTGCATCCTTTTTCTTGGTTTGGAACTATTGTACAGTGCAAGTTCAACTTTATTATGCACAGCTTGAAGTTTTAACCTTACTGGTCTACATGTGTGTATGTGGGTGTTATAGTTATATGAAGAGTCTCTTTTTCGTTTTCAAGGAGGATCACCGTACATTTACCCTCTATATGGCTTGGGAGAATTACCTCAGGTGTGTCTCTCTCCCGCTTTCTTATAAAGTTGCATAAAACTGGTATTTCAAATGAAAGCCAAATTTAGTAACTTGATTGTTATTCTGTTGCTTGATTTAGGCATTTGCTCGGCTTAGTGCTGTTTATGGTGGGACATATATGTTGAACAAACCCGAGTGCAAGGTACGTGATAGTGCTTTTCAAGTTTGATTCTATCTTATTGCCATTTCATTTACCTTATTCCATGTTATATTGAAACTGCTCTGAACTTTTTATTATTGGATTGGAAATTATTTGGAATCTTGTTCTAATGCCAGGTAGAGTTTGATGAAGAAGGTAAAGTTGTGGGTGTCACATCAGAAGGTGAAACTGCTAAGTGCAAGAAAGTTGTTTGCGATCCTTCCTACTTGCCCAACAAGGTATTGACCCAAATATTCATTTGGTTTTATTTGTCTTCTAGTTGTGGTAAAACTTATAATTGTTCCATATCGGAGATAGTCTGCATCTATTTGATTTATCGCACTGACTAGTTTCTAGCAAAAGTCATTTAGAGCCCAAGGAAAAAAAAAATTTCTTCTGACAAATAATATCTAATCCTGCAATGGCTGACTTAAGTATGCAAGTGTAAATTATGAAAATAATAACTATGATCGAGCCCAGGTTCTTCATATGTTTTCTTTCTTACAAATTCTGTGCACAAGTAGAATATATTTTGTGATGTACTGAAGTTTATATCTGTTGGAACAGGTGAGGAAAGTTGGTCGGGTAGCCAGAGCAATTGCAATTATGAGCCACCCAATCCCAAGCACCAATGATTCTCATTCAGTGCAGATTATCCTGCCACAAAAACAGTTGGGTCGCAAATCAGACATGTGAGTTGTTACAAAATATTATCAAGAAAGTTTTGTTATTTATAAGAGGTGGATAATAATTCCTGACCTTTATTTATAGAAGCTAGCAGATGTTGAGTATATACTTAACATGGTAGGCTCTTTCATTTCTTGGGGCTAAAATTTGCACTTTTGTGGTGAGCAGGTATGTTTTCTGCTGTTCTTACTCTCACAATGTTGCTCCAAAGGGCAAATTCATTGCATTCGTATCAACAGATGCTGAGACTGATCATCCTGAGACTGAACTAAAGCCTGGAATTGACCTTTTAGGTCCAGTGGATGAATTATTCTTTGAAATTTATGACAGATATGAACCAGTCAATGAACCTTCTTTGGACAATTGCTTTATTTCAACGGTGAGTGTATATTGAGTTTCTCATAAATTCTTCCATCGACCTTGTTTGCCATGTTTCAGTATATATTTTATATGGTTGTGACCTGAATTTTGACCTTTCAGAGCTATGATGCCACAACACACTTTGAGACGACTGTCACGGACGTACTCAACATGTATACCATGATAACCGGAAAGGTTAGATATCGTATTATGGCGCTAACTATTTCCCCTGCTTGTTCAAGTCGTGCTTTTTATTTGTTCTTTCTCATTAGCTGATGTTAAATGGTGGTTCACTTGTGTGTTTGGAAGCAGGTTCTTGACCTCAGTGTGGATTTAAGTGCTGCCAGCGCTGCAGAAGAATAAGGATTCCTGCCTGTCCGTTATTCAATGTTCCTTAGAATGTTAACGTTGCTGGTGGGATTTGCCTAGCTAAAAATCTGGTAGACTTGTCGTCATGAATTTCAGTTTTAATAGTTGGTTATATCA
>CP135541.1:7882880-7911172 GCA_032402905.1 Khaya senegalensis
ATATATATATAATTACAATTTTTTAATAAAATGTTATTTTGTTTGTTTTAAAAAATATACTAAATAAAATTTAAAAATTAAATAAAAATAAGTAAATTAAAATTTTACTTACAATAAATAAATAAATTAATATTATATTCATATTTTAGTTAATCAATTTACGGTGAGAGAAACGATAAATATATCTTTTTATAAAATTTATTATAAAATAAAATGATTATATACTTTAAAAAATATATCTAATAGAGAAAGTATGCACTAGAAGATAATTCAATACAAAAATCCAATAAGATCATAATATGTATTTGAAAATTTTTCTATTATTATAATTATTATATGTTGTAGTAAAATTATATTAGGTGAGTATTGAATAATATATGATGTGCCCATCTCAATTTGCACCTGGGAATATATCCAGTTCATACCACTGAAAATTAGTTAATTGTTTGCATAGATGCACTAGCCATGTGCGAAGATTTAGTTCCCACTTAAAGTCAATGTAATTGAGGAAGACCTAGAACTAAATATCTTAGCTGACCTAGGATTAATATAAAAAAAAAAAAAAGAGTAAAAAAAGACTCGGAGCATTAATAAATTATGTTGACGGAATCAATGCAAAAAATAAATAAAAATAAAAACCCATGTTGATGGGATCTCTCAACTACTTTTTTAGCAAGTATAACCATATGACATAAATGATGAACCTGGCCTTAATTAAAATAACGATGAACAGATCAAATTGTTGGTGTATCTGATTAATTGTCCATCATCCTCTCATTGTTTGCCCTTCTCTACTTTTTGACGTCATATTTATTCACTTTAATTCTTTATTAATTAACAACAAAGTTCATCAAGAGATCTAATGCAATGCTAATTAATAATTAACCACTGAAAGTAATAAAAGTGACCATTGATGTTTAGGTTCTAATAAAAAATGGAGAAGAATAAATACTCATGATAATTTTGCTTATTTGAGTAATTAATTGTGTGAATGTGTTAATTAAAACCCATTTTTAATTAATTATGAACGGTAACTATGTACATATGCTGAGGTTAATTCGTAGCCAATGCTCTCTTGAGAACAAAAGTAATAAATAAGCATTCACGTAAGCCAATAAATTTTTTGTTACATAATTAATTTTATATAAATTTGTTTTACTTTACTTAATTTCAATAGCTTTTATTTTGTATTCAATTTATTTTTTTGAGTTATTAAATTAATATACTTAAATTAAAATTATATGTCACGTACTTATTAATTATATATATTAAATTTTATGTTAATATTATAAATAAATTAATTTAATATTTTAAAAATTATAATATTATGGAGTTAAAAAAAAAATAATAGTATCACTTTGAAAAAAATGAACAAGAATCTTTCATTCTACAATAATGAAATGAACAGTTTAACTAACAAAGCTTTCGCTGAAGCATTCAAATTTACTATTCTATAATTTAATCTCATCCAATTAATTCTTTAAGGTTCCTTAATTGATTGGGTGATTAGTGGTTTATTTGAGATATCTACTACACTTGTTGTAGACTTGTAGCACTTACCTCCCTCGAAACATTTTGTGCAACTTACTTAAATAATCTTGATGAGGTGCGGAAGCCAAGTAAATTTATCATTTTGATTACGTTTCAATTAGTCTTATGGCCATTTAATTAATTAATTACTAATGATTTTGTCATAAAAGAAAAAGACATATTGGAATTAATTAATTAATTAAATACATTCCTGGAATTTATCAAACTCGTTCATCTTTCTTTAGACACCTACTTACCATGGCTTTGTCTCAAGCGGATGTGACTAGTAAAATTTATTAAAAAAAGAAGCGGTTAATAACCATTGAGTTAGAATATAAACAAAACAATTACTAGTTAAGATTCATATCTCCACGTATGGTTTTGACTATCATAGTGCAGTTTAATTAGTAAAAATTTTAAAAATATTATAAAACAATTAGAATTATCATTTTCATTTTTGGTCAAAATTTTTCTGATCACACCCAACAGCTGAAAAATATTATAGAGCTAGCAAGTCAGCAAGAAAAATAAAACAAAAAGACTAAAGTCAAGCAATTTAAATTAGATTTGTTATAATAAATCTTTTAATATTAAGTGATGTAGATGACATAATTGCCAAATCTTAGATAACAAAAGACAATTTGAAGAGAATATTCAAGAAATTGCAAAATTACACTGTGTTCATGAATGTTATAAATAACAAAGAGCTATCATAAAACATTATCTATTAAATAATTATTTATTTTGCTATTTATTTAATAGATCATAATATGTGATGATTTTTTCTAAAATTATATTATCTACCACATTAATTGAAATATAAAATTAAGTTAAAATCTTAAATTAAACTAAATTTTAAGTTATTGAACACAACTTTTAGCGCAAAACAACACATTTATCCTCAATCTTTATATAACTTTTACCAAGCAAAAGCTGATAAGTTATAAATTGGGCAATATTATTGCATTTCAGTATTTTATAACTAGTTACACCATAAGATGAATTAAAAGATAGACAAAATCATTTAGTTGAAAGAGTTTGTTTCTGGGAAAAATTGCATGTGGGCTTCTTGGGATTTGGTTAATGGGTTTGGTCCATAATTCAGCTACTTGTGCCAAAATGGGCCTAGAAGTTGAGAAGCAGTAACATAACCAAATTGGTTTTTCATCAATCACAGAATACTGTCGGGGGGCAATACTGTCATATGTCCATTTTATGCCATAATCATCTCAAATTATCTTTATATATCTCAAATTTTTTTTGTTGCAGGTCTTAATTTTTTATTATTTTTTATAATTTATATATAATATTTGAAAATAAAAAATAAAAATAAATTTTGAGTTATATTATAAAAAAAAAATAATTAAGGACTACTTGTCTGCTGAAGAACATCGAGGAAATTGTATTGGAAGACAGTGTTGCTAGTCATTTTGATGGGCAAGAAGTTAGTGTTGCTAGTCATTTTGATGGGAAAGAAATTGTGTACACCCATCAGATAAATATCTTGAGGTTGACTAGTTATTAAGAAGACGCAGTGAACATTTCGCTTGGTCCAAAGAGCAAACTCCTTTTTAATTTGTTCGGATGAAGACATTCACTCTTTTTCTAAAACTATAATAAATATAATTATTTTTTTAAAAATAATAATATATAAAACTAATTAATAAACTAACATCATATAGTAATATCACTCGTTTTCTTAATTAGTTTTTGACGTATCATTAAATTGAATATGATCAATAACGATAAAGATAAATCACAAGCAATGGTTGATGAATCATCTAATAATACTCTATAATGGACAAAAAAAAAAAAAAATTACAATTTCGTATACATACACAACAAATTCATTGTTAAAAACTATATTATAAGTCCCATCTTATCTTCAAAAAGCCTAGAAAAAGAAGAGCATGACATTGGCTTGATTGAAACGTGGCTGCAATCTAGTTGTTTTCTCAATAAAATCCCAAGAAATAAGCAAAGGGGACCCCATGATATGTAAGAAGATAAACTAGGGCAACTGCCAGTCAAAGCAAGTATAAATTAATATCGAAAGCCAAAATTTTTGAAGTTTCAACTGAGGAATTCTACTTTAGTCCCTAATCTTTTATAAAATTGACTTTATTAAAGTAGCTTAATATTATATCAGAAACATTCCTAACTTTTCATTTTTATATCACTTTAATTCCTAAAATTAAATTATGTTAATTTCATCTAACGGGAGAAAGACAGTAAAACTCCAATAAACAATACATTTTTTTTTTACCTAAATTTTATATTTTACAGTGGTTTTGTTTTGTACCCTTAAAGACGGATGAAAAAATTAGGGTCAATCATTATTCATTAAAAAGAGTAACAAAGTATTCATTTCTCTTGTTAAAAGAAAAAAGTGCCAAAAAAGTTGGCAAATTGATTGAACAACAATTCTATCTGTGCTCGAACATGGGGAGAGGTAATGGGTTTAAAAGTATTATTTGGTCATTCGTCCGCCTCTAGTAGATTTGATTTGATGAAAAGAGACTAACTAAATTTTTGTCAAAGTCGAAATAACTAATTAATGAATTTTACTAAAATAAAACAAACTAAAGTGGGAAAAAAAAAAAGTTAGAAATATTTGTAATATAATGTCAAACTACTTGACTAAAGTGAAATTTTGTGAAAAATTAAGGACTAAACTTAAATTTTTTTTTCCAATTACCAAATATCCAAATAATTTGGCAAAACCTTGTCCCTTGATATATATATATATATGTGTGTGTGTGTGTGTGTGTACATAGGAAAGATTTTCTACTCGATTAGCCAAGCTGTCAAACTTTTTATCTCTTTGAAAAGTAATAGCATTGAATTGTCAATGGCATGTGTTTGGGCACATTAGAGGAAGCAGAAAGAATAAAAAAATATCTTGTGTTCATGACAACTGATTTGACAACTTGCAGAAAAAGATTTCTAAATTGGAGGATTGGGTCATTGTTGCTTAAAGAGAACGGCGTTGCAATACAATACAATGCAATGCGATGCATACATCAAATTATAGTAAAATCCGGTAGAGAAAGCTAAGCTAAATTCAACTTTTTTATTTCCATAATTGATCAATTTCTTTTCAAGGAATTATTTTATTGGGTGTCCTTTATGGTTAGATATGCTCAAAGATAACTCTTAACATCAATAACTTGATCAATTATGATTTATATACTTTAGAATATAAAATGTCTATAAAACTCCTTACATCTACATTTTTTTTGTTATATAAACTAGTGTATGTTATTTTTTAATGCAAATCTTAATATGAAAATTAAGAAGAAGAAGAAGAAGAAGAAAAAGTTATGATGTCAAATGAATGTGGATTCCTTGAAATTATGTTAAAAAATAGTTTGATTTAAGATATTTTCACATTAAATGAGCATAACTTACTTTTTTTTTTATTTGATTAAAGTCATGCATGTAATTTACCAAGTTCATGAAATCAAAAGTTTGATTTAAGACATTGACTTTAAACAAGCAAAACTTATCTTTTTCATTTTAAAATTATGGTTTTTATGAAATTAAATATAAAAAATAATTTTTAACAAGCGTTTAATTTATTATAATTATATTTAAATTTATGATTCTAGAAATTCAAATTTTGTTTATTAAAATTAAAAATGTCTTATATCAAATTTCTTAACATTAATTTATTAGTACATAGTTAAAAAAAAATTTATCATATATGGTTATAATTTTTTTAATATAATAATTTTATATATAAATACTTATGTCATATGATTAAAAGCTATACATACATACATGTGTTTGTGTAGCGTAAGTTTTATAGATTAATTATTTATTTAATTACTGGGTTAATGAACATTTAATCCAAATGAGTTAATGAATCGGCACCAAACTTTTTGTCTTGTTCAAGATAAATATTCGCATGGGACAAATAATAAAATATATCCATGGGTCAATACAAGAAGAGCTACCAAATTATTCATCAATGGTACATGAATTATTCAAGAGAAATCATGACAAGAAAAACAAGAGAGATACGTGTTGTCAATTAATAAATTGATTAGTTTCTCTTTAAAATAATAAAACTAGACAATGTGGTATTCACTTAATTTAAAAATTTTATATATTTAATATTATTCATGTGTATGTAATATTTATATTACCTAAGATCCATTGTTCATTGATATTATTTTTTCGAAAATGAATAATCTCAATAATTAGTATCACGACAACACAATCAACTCTTCTTAGCCATTAACGACATACTGCGTATCTCCGGCCCGTGATTATGTCAATATATATAATTCATCACCTTGTACCGTAATCAAATATTTTATTCTTGCTAACTTAATCTTTTATGGAGTTATACCATTCAGATCCATAATTTTTTAAAATTCTTACAAATATTGATATAGTATTTTAACTTATAACAAATAGGCCCTTAATTTTCACTAAATTATTAACTCAAATACCCTTCAGGGCATGTTAAATGATAGTACTAGATTGCACAATTACCTAAAATTAATTTATGCATTGTTTGGAACTCACATGGTCTTGCATGGCCAGGTTTCTTCTAAAACAAAAAGAAAAAAAAAATGACAACGCTAAGGCAACGCAGGGTTGCTTCTTTTATTATTATTACGATTAATAATATAATATTATAATAATTTGTAATAAAATAAAATAATATAAATATTTAATATATTTTATATTTGTGTGTATATAATAATAATAATAATAATAAAATTTAATACATATTTTATTAAATATAATATAATTTTTTTGAATCTATTATAATTCTATTCAATTCAATCGAAATTATTTAAAATAATGTAGTATGTATTACCAAAGACATCTTTTGAGAAGTATTTTGCTGGTCAAATTGCAACTTTGTTACATCACTAGGAATCATAAACTTATTTATTAAAATAAAAAATTATATCTTTATTTACAAATATCTATAAGGTTAGCGACTCAGGGGATTATTATTACTCTATTACTTATTAATATAAAAAAATAAACAAATAAAATTAGAAATCAACTTTGTGGTTGTGAGATGACAAAGCAGGATAATAAATAAAAGAAAATTGTATGCATATGTCATTTTCTAGGGCTCTAAATATTTGATATTGGCTTCTAGAACCTTTTGCTTTTGGGTATTTAGATTGCACCAAAGATCAACTCATTCTCAACCGCTCACTCAACTAATTTATGATATTTTTTCTTATAAATAAATTATTCAATATTTATTTACTATACATATATCACAATAATTTAAGTTTGTTTTGAGATCTTGAGGTTCTTTTAATCTATCAATAGGATTACATTGATTTTTAGAGAATTCTAAACAAGTTTTTAAAGTATTGTTCTTATCAATAATGATAAGAAAATATAAAAAAATAATGTTATTTTATTATTTGAATGAAAGTTAAATCTAAATTTCTTACTTGTACATAATCAAATATGTGAGATAAATATATAATTAATTTATCAAAATTCAAATGCAAAAATTAAACATACATGAAAGCTAATTTTTTAAAATTTCTAGCTGTAAAATTAAATTTTTGTAATTAAACTTTTTTACTAAATAATTTTTAACAAACAATATAGCTAATTTATTTAATTTTTTTTAGGATATAATCAGTTGAAGTTTAGATTTGATTAACTTCAACTTTGAAAAGTTCTATTTATAGATGTGACAGTAATTTATATAGTTAATAAAATTTTATATCCAACGCATACATTTAAAAAACAATTATAATGACCTCGCCATTTGTAAAATTCTCAAAATCTTCATTCACCAAATCTTCTACATTCTTATTTAATTCATACTCTTTATTATGACCACTATTCTCTTATTCGATGTCAATAAAAGTTTTATTTGGATTTTTTTACCTATTCTTTGTTATATATATAGGGGAATGATCAAGAACTCTTTAATTTTATATAATTTCTTACACTATTTTTTAATCGTTAAATTAATATACTTTTAATTATTAAAATTTAATTTAATTTATATAATTAATACATGTGCTATATTTAATTTTAACTATTGAAAGTGTATTAATCAAATAGTTAAAAAATTATATAAAATTAAGTGCCTCTCGATCTTTTTCTATAGATATATAATTTTAGTATATCTCTTCTTTAAAATTTAGCAACATTATTTAATTTTTAATTCTTTTTCTTTTTTGAAGAGCTAGAATGATACTTTTTAATCAAAGGCATTATGACAATGCAAATTCAATAACAATGATATAATTATGACATAATAAGAAAGATGTAAATAGCGACTTTACTTATTATAATAAGATAATCAATATATCTACAAATTTCAGTAGTATTTATATTTAATATCAAAATAATAAAATTTAACTAAAAAATTGAATTTATAACATGTGTGTTAAATGATTTAATTAATAAAATAAAGTTAAAATTTAAAATTTTTCTTTTAAAATAAAATAATAATTATGAAATATGTATAAATTAATAATTAACCAAATTAAAACATATATAACATTTATAAGTTTTAACCATTTTCTTGTTCCTTTACAATTTTTTTCACTCCTCTAGTATATTTCTTTTTTCTTCATTCACTCTGTAATTTTTCTATATATTTTATATTCTAAAAATTAAAATAAGTCACCCTATATAAAAATTTTTACTTTTCTTTTTTTCTTTTAGTTATATATGTGTTACTTTTTTATATAAGATTAGACTTTATTTTATTTATTTGATTAGACAAAAATGAACACAAGAATTCCTATTTCTTGTTGGATTAGGTAACGCTCACATGAGTTAGAAACCAACCCGACATAAATAATTTACTTGTGTCATCAAACGGACTAGTTCGACTTAGGTTTAAAAAATGTTTAACTAATTTTTTTAATTAAATATTATAATTTGGATCATATTTAAAGCTTAACGATGAGCAAAAATAAAAATAATAAAAATAAAAATAATAATAATACACAATTAATATTTGGTTTTGGGCCTCTAATTTTAGAACAAATTTTAGAATCTTAGTTGAACACCTATATTATCCGTTTCCATAACCATTTTGTTTATCACTCTTCTATAATAAACTTATTTACTATTTAATAAATAAAAGTAATCGATAAATATTAATTATCAAATAAAAGGAAACATTAGTTCATAAATTTTTTTGTTGCTTAATTTTTACATTTTATAATAAATGTTATTCTCTTTGTAATATATATGTATATATAGCATACTCACGTTGGATTAGAATATGTAATAATTTGAAAATAAAATTTGTCATATATAATTACTTATTAACTCTGAATAATCTATTTACTTAATATTTTGGGATGTTTAAAAATCTCCGAATTTAGAATGTAATCTCAGACAAACGTCCTTAATTGGGATACCACAAACTACCAGACAAGCAGACCTTATACCTTTACTTCAGAATTAATGGGAGCGGATTCTTGTGACAAATAATAGTTGAACCAATAATATTTTTGAAGCAGAAAAAGGAACAAAAATGAAAATAAAAATAATCACATGGCAGAAGAATAAAAGTGACCACCACAAAAATTACTTTCTGCAAAAGCAAAGAGAAGACGACAAAGAGGATAAAAGTGCTTCTAGAAGGACATGACTTCACCTTTTTATTTTAACCTTCGTATATCTATTTTATCTTATGCATACATGGTCCCCAAAGGCAAACTTATTCTGTGGTGGGGCTTTTGTCATAATAACAATAATTCAAAAGTGATAAAAGCGTATCCCCTTTGAGAGATTTTTTTGAATATGTTGTAAATTGATTTTTATTTGAATGAAAAGAAAAATACAGCTTAAAATATTTTATATTTGGTAAAGTAATTGGGTTGTTCTAATTGCCGGCCTAAAATGAAATAGATTCAATTAATACATGCTTCTTCATATATACATTGCATTTGCATCAATATGTTTTCGCTTTTTTATACAAGCAGCAATGTTGTATAAATGTTGGGATGGAGAGCTTCCCTTGCCTTGCCCATCCTCATAACACTTGCCTGCCGCCCCCCTCCACACGCATGCCTGTTTTCTAGAAGAAGTAGATTTAAAATAAATAAAGTTTAATTTTTTAATTTCCAAATTAATGAAAAAAAAAATGTAATGGTCCTATTCCTACTCTTATGTAATAGTGGACAGCTCCGTTATCATTTTAGGCAGATTTTATGTGCTAAATAAAGCAAAGGTTGTCTTCTGCTTTTGCCCATCACTTTGCCTGTGGATTTAAATGTATAATAATAAAACTATTAGAGTGAGAAAAGCTTTCTAGAACAAATAAGTTTGGCTCATCATCACATGCAATTTGTTGATTTTTTTTTTTTTTTTAAATACAATTTTGTTTGGGGTTGATTTAGTTTTTGCTTTTTGGGCCTGCCCTTGTTAATAGTTATTATCAACACACAAAAGGGATTTGCTAATTCTTACTTTTGGTGCTTGACAAATCAAATTTGGGTATTTTTTTTTATATGTATGACAAGAGGGTTTCCAGGATTATGTCATGGTTTGGAAAACAAATCTTCTTTGTTACCTAAATATTTATTTTTGTAATTTATATTCTTTAAAAATGAAAAATAAAAGAAGATTCCATCCCAACAATAGCTTAATAATAGTCATTTTCATAATGTTATCGATTTATGTAACATTCCCATAGCAAAAGCAAGAAGGTGCAAACAAGAGATCCAACTCATAACTACAATACAAAGAACCCAACAAGGCAAAATTAATCCTGATTTACTGTACGCAACACACTACACGACTCATCCAAATTTAATATCCCTTGGATTTATGTCTTTTTGCAGTTAATTTCTACTTATAAATTTCTATCTTCTTTTCTCCTTTCAGTCGCAAACCCCCCACTGTCTATACCATTCCTATAATCTCCCTCAAATCTTAACAGATCGTTTTCCTTTTCAATCCCATCTTTGTCCTTTCGTTTCTCCTATTTCTTTTCCATTTGGTAGAACCAGAAATCATGCAGGAAGTGCAGAATTTGATTCCAGGCCTTCCTGATGAGATTGCTATTGACTGTTTAATAAGGGTTCCTTACAAATTCCATTCTGATATGAAATCAGTCTGCCATCGTTGGCAAAGCTTGATTTCCAGCTTTTCTTTCTATCAAGAAAGAATCAAATCAGGAAAAGCTGAACATCTTGTCTGTCAAGTCCAACCTCTTCCACCACCAAAAGATTCTTCATCTCATTTTATTTATGACTGTGGAAGAATCACCAGCTCCAAGAAAGAAGAAGGTGAGCAATTCCAGGATGATCAAAATCACCAGCAGCAACAAAACCAGCAGATGCAATATGGTCTGACAATCTTCAACGCAACCAATCTAACCTGGCAGCGGATAAAGCCAAATAACTTGGGCAAAATTCCTATGTTCTGTCAATGCGTGGCAATTCCAGCTTCAAGAAAATTGCTGCTATTAGGTGGTTGGGATCCCAAAACGCTAGAACCCGTTGCCGACGTATACGTTCACGACATGATCAAAGGGTCCCGATGGAGACGTGCGGCGCCCATGTCAGTATCTCGATCTTTCTTTGCGTGCGCAGTGGTGGGAAGTACGAGAGTTTATGTTGCAGGCGGGCATGATAATCAAAAGAATGCGCTGAAGTCAGCAGAAGTATATGATGTTGAAGCAGATGAGTGGAAAATGCTGCCAGAAATGGAAGATGAAAGAGATGAATGTATGGGAATGAGTTGGGAAGGAGATGATAAATTCTGGGTTGTGAGCGGATATGGAACTGAAAGTCAAGGAAGATTCAAATCCGATGCTGAATGTTATGATCCTGAAACTGGGAATTGGTCAAAATTTGATCATCTTTGGCCATTTCCAAGCGTTTGTCCCAGAGGCAACACAGCCGCAATCAGCAAGGACCGGCAAAATCAATGGCTGTGGTTCTTGGCAAAAGAACAGCAACAATTACTACAATCCCGGCAGCAAGAAAATGAGGGAAAAAATGGAAAAATTGTGAGCTCAATTGTTCAACTTCCCAGTAGTATTACCGAAGCATCTCCTTGTGTTAGTGTGACAACACTAGGAATTTGTTGCCAAAATTACAGAAAACGTAATCAATATAATTCTCGGCAGCAACAGAAGGTTTTTGTGATGACAGGTAATTTGGCAGGGGAAGGTGGATTCATATTAGAGAAAGATAGTAATGGAAGCATGCAATGGAATCATGTTCAAATACCAATTGGATTTTCGGGATTTCCATGCTCTTCTTCTTACCTCCTTATCTGAGAAAACATTTTTTTTTTTATTTTTTGTTTTTCCAATTTTGTTTCTTGTAAAAGAGAATTGTGTTCTAAAGCTAGAGTCAAGAAGTCAAAGCAATTAGTGACTAGCCATGGTATGCGAATCAATCATCTTCTCTATAAATAGGTATTAGATGGAGTGTAATCGTAGTAAATTTTGTTATATTTACTGATAAAGCATTATTGACTTCTAGTTTTTGTTTGGAATAATTTATACTTTCAGGAAATAGTATGACTTGTTTCTCATTCATTTGCTTTGTCAAATTGGAAGGATGAGATTGGAAATGCTTAACATGCAAGTTTATCCAACTTTTTATGTTCTTGGTATCTTTGAATAAGAGAAGTTAAAAATAATAAAATAAAATAATGGTAAATGCTAGAATGTATGCATGTGGGTAATATGGAGTTAAGTAAGAAGAAAATTCCCTAAACAATTCCTGTCACTGTTGAGTTAAAAAATTGTGCAGAAGGTTTGACACAAGATTGCTCGAATTTTTGAAATTAAATGCCAAGTCAAGTCGGGTTCAAATTCTTATGCTAATCAATTAGATGCAATAAGTGCCAAAGTATATTAAACAAATAAAACGCTAACTCATTGCTTGTTAGAAAGTGTGAGATGGTTAAAGGACGACTGTTGAAAAAGAATATGGAAAGCAGATTCCATTCATGGATGTTAGTAAAAGTTTTTAGTGTGTTATTGACGGCAAATCAAGTCGTCCACGAGAAAAAGTCTTTGAGAGATATTTGGGTAAGAAATAAGTGCCGAAGTATATTAAATAAATAAAACGCTAACACATTGCTTGTTAGAAAGTGTGAGATGATTAAAGGACGACTGTTGAAAAAGAATGTGGAAAGCAGATTCCATTCATGGATGTTAGTAAAAGTTTTTCGTGTGTTATTGACAGCAAATCAAGTCGTCCACGAGAAAAAGTCTTTAAGAGATATTTGGGTAAGAAATAAGCGTCCAAACAAGCAAAAAATTCAAACTCTTCAATTTTCATTAATCATAATGAACAAGTAATGAGTTGTCATTGATTACTTCAAGAAGAACACCCTAATCCCTTAACTCTACCACGATTCCATTGACGGTATAATAAAAATGAAAAGACCAGCAGCATCTCAATTCTCAAGTGTAAAATAGCAGACCCAAATGGGATAATACTGCATTTGTCTTACAACATACATATTTGTCAGTAGTATAAACAACTTGAAAACAATTAACAGAAAGAATCCTAACTAATGTAATTTTTCTACACATGTTGAATTCAACGAATCCCAGAATAAATGAACAGAATCACGCGCCGACTAAATCTGTAGTTGTGGTTGTACAGATGAGAGGCATTGTCGAATAGGAATACCACGAATACAAGTTGAAAGTAAGAACCATGAACAATTTTCCAACTGATGCTCCAGAAAACAATTTCCAACTCAAAGGAGTTGCCAGTCATCCTCGTGTGCATAGCCTTCTTCATCTTCCATGGACTTCGCACCCAAGGAATCATCCGCTCGAACTCCGCTGGTTTCAACCAACACATCGCTGTGATTGCCTGCCTTTTTATGGGTTTGAGTCACTGTGAATAATGGCGCACCATTCGCCTCATCTGCTAGATTGGATGCCCGGAAACAAAAATCATCAAAATCATCTGCCAACCAAAATGGGGAAGAAAAGAAATCAATCGCTGTCAACAAAAGCATTTGTTCTGATTATTAGCTGCAACCACCAAGAAATAAAACTCAGTCAAGAGCAAACCTTTGTCTCGACAATAAAATCCTAATGCCAAAGATGGATCCATCGTGTCCAGATGAATATGCCTTATGACACTGCAGCAAATATTAAAATATTATAATCAAGAAAAAAGCCAAATTCAAAAATATACTTGGGCTAGAAAATGAAGAAAAACCACTTACTCGCAATGGTAAGATGAAGTTTCAGCCTCTAGATTGTCCTTTCCAATATTAACTACCTGATAACCCATCATTATCCAAAACTGTAATCAGGGTTGATATTACCATAATCACTCAAAAATCCAAAAACACAACAATCATAAACAGCCAGAAACAAAAAGAAAGTAAAAAATAAAAGAAAAATATCAAAAGCACATATCTACATAACCAGGAAACAGAGAGGGGAAGAGAGAAGTTGAGACTGTTGTTCAACCATCCAACTCACAAATCCTCATGGAAAATTGTTCAAAATAGTAATCAGGTTTGATCTCAAAATATTAAAAGTGGAACTGAAAACGGTGGCAGGTAGACAACACATCTGAACTCAACTAGACTTCAAGATGTATTTAACAGACGATGTGTCAAACAAAATATATATACTCTTGTTCGCATGATAGAAACCATGTATATCACAAGTACCAACAATGTTCAAAACTAGAACAATGGAAAACTAGGATTGACCATGCTGCATGTGATGAAAGAACTCTGAAAGATAGAAGTGGAGTATATTCCAACGGGTTGTCTACCCGTCCATGCAATTGATCTTTTGGCATTAATCCATGCAGATAACAATATATCAAAATTACGAATAAAATTAACTATCTACATTCATCATAATGTGCCTCATATGCTGATAGTAGACTTAAAGTATAACTTTGTGAACCAAGATGGCACAGCATGAAGCAATATAGAAAAGAACAAAAGTAGAGGAGTCACTTTCATCTCAAAATGGTATTTAAAGAGCTAAAATTGGTGGAAATATCAATTTTTTTTTACCACAGATGACAAATTAATTGAGCATTTACTAGCCAAATGCGTTGTATCACAATGTTAAACTTTAGTGGAAGTTCATTGGAAATCTTTGTACATACCATACAAAATCAACTAAAAATATAAATGATATCCGAAAATTCCACCAAAAAGATCATATGAGAACACATGCATGAGCAAAACTAGGGGCTACTGCTGGAGAAAGACTCACTACTGAATACACCATGATTGGTGCATGTATATTACCCAAGTCCCAAAATCATAATATGCAAATAACCATTTAATGTTCCCACTCACTTTATTGTGTTAATGTAGATACAGCTAATGCCAAATTTTAATGAATTTACGTCATACAGTTCCATTAAGATTTACTGAGCAGAATAGCATAAAAACAAGCACTAAGGGTATATATCCTTCTGTACTGATGCCCACGAGAGCATCCAAGGACTGAAAATTGGGAATCAAAACAAGACGAGATCTTACTGAACCATCACTCACGAGAATAAAAGAACCTTCTTTTGAATATTTCTGCTTGTGTTTCTCTTGTTTTGGTAATTAGTCATTGTTTTTCAGAATATAAGTTCGGGTGTTAATTAAAGTTTTGATTTCCAAGACACTTCCATAATGATAACTATCCATGCATACGATAGTAGCACACGTTCTTTGGGCTGAAAAAATATAAAATATATAATGTACTAGCATGAGAGAAGGTAATAAAAAATTTTAACATCAAAAATGAATTATTTAGCCATCTAAAAATGACATGTTATTCATGCATTAATTTTCTTTTGTAACATTAGGCTAAAGAATGTATTAGGCCTATCCAACATTTTGCAAAACCACTGAAAATATGGCGTGCCACAATAAGTTTCTCTCACTTCATAAAAATTTTCTCCAACATCAGCATTAACATTTTCATACATCTGCGAATGTCATCACTTCACCCTCTCCAAATTACTGAATTGATTTTGAGAAGTTACTCGATAAATTTTCCTTAAGATGCCCTCAAGAAAGTCGAACAATAAGGCTAATTGATGGTCATGTCAATACCATCCAGTCATTTAAATGTTCTGAAATGGAATCCACTAGATTGTCTGACAAGATATGAGGCAGATAGTATTAACTTCCCATATGTTCATCAGAACTGAAGGAAAACATTATAACTCAGATCATACTGATCTTCTACAAGCTTATTGATGCAAAGGCATCCAAGTCAAATTAGAATTCCTATTTTTAACTTTTATTTTTTCAAATTAGGATTTTTATTTTAATAAGATTCCTATTTAGTTAGATATTTTACTTAATTAATTTGGTTTTAATAGTTTGCAGCCTAGAATTAGGATTTTAATAGTTTACTTAATTCATTAGGTATAGCTTTTCTTTTTTTGTTTCAATTTAGAATTTTAATTCTAAGGTTTTTTAAAACCTAATTATTTTCTATTGTTCCAACTACAATCACCCTATTCTAGGCTAAATGTTTGAGATCTAATTGCACCTAAACTCTTCCGCCACATCAAGTGGTATCAGAGCATAAAAGATCCTAAACAACTCTATTTTTTTTTTCTAAAATATGTTTAAAACCAGATCCGGAAAAGGTTCGTACAATTACTTAGTGGCCAGCACCTCAATCCTTCAAAGAAGTTCTAAGTTTTCATGGTTTGGCATCTTTTTATAGGATATTTATTCAAAATTTTAGTTCTATTATGACTATAACTGAATCTATGAAAAAAAGGAGAACTTGAGTGGTTGAATTCTGCACAAAAAGCCTTTGAACAAGTCCAAGTTATGATGACTAAAGCACCAATTCTTACACTACTAGATTTTGAGAAGTTATTTGTTGTTGAGTGTGCTTCACATAGAGGAATTGGAGCTGTCCTTAGCCAAGAAGGAAAGCCTCTGGAGTTTTTCAGTGAGCAATTGTCTGATTCTAGGAGACGTTCTTATGTTCTTATGACCAAGAGTTGTATGCTATGGTAAGGGCTATTCGTTATTGGCAGCACTATTTAGATTACCATGAGTTTGTGGTTTACTCTGACCATCAAGCCTTGAGGTATTTACAGTCTAAGAAAAAGTTTAATAATCGACATGCTAAGTGGAGTTTTTCAGCAATAAATTTAATTTCTAGCTGAAATATAAATCCGAACAGTCCAATACTGTGGCCAATGCTTTAAGCAGGCAATCTTTACTTTTGTCAGTTATGAGCACTCAAGTCACAAGTTTTGTAGGAACTAAAAAATCAGTATGGTTCTGATCCTTATTTTAGCAAGATAATAGCTGATTTGCAGAAGCTGAAAAATTGTCGTATAGGTTGCATGAAGGTTATTTGGTCAAAGGTAACCAATTATGCATTCCAGAAGGGAAAAAGAACTTTAAGGCAGCAAATTGCTCGAGAACTTCATGGAAATGGATTAGAAAGACATTTCGACAGGGACAAAACGTTCGCAATAGTTGCATTGGCCAAAAATGCAACAAAATGTGGAAAAGTTGGTGAAAAGCTCCCCAACTTGTTTATTTAGAAAAGGAAGTGCTTAAAACACAGGTTTGTATGCTTCTTTTACCTGAACTGAATGCACCGTGGATTCATTTGAGAATGGATTTTGTTTTGGGACTTCTACCACCTAAGTTGCATATCAGTCCAGTCTTTAATGTTTCAGACTCGTATCCTTTTTATGGATTTGATGGTGTTCTGTCTTCACTCGAAGCTCAAATTCAGTAGCTACCAATTGCAAAGACTGATATTATTCAAGAAGTGTTAGATGTCAAGGAAGTTTGATCTAGACAAGGCAACCCATATGAACAGTTTTTGATAAAGTGGCTTGGTAAACCAGCAAATGAAAGCACATGAACTTCTGAAAAAGAGCTGAAACAAGTTAATCCAGCCATATATGAGTATGTCAAGGTTTAACTTTTATTTTTTGAAATTAGGATTCCTGTTTTAATAGAATTTTTATTTAGTAAAGGAATTTAATAGTTTTCAGCCTAGAATTAGGATTTATCCTAACTAATATAAATAGGACAACAATAATCCACTTATGCATTTTTTTTTTCAATTCAGAATTTTAATTCTAAGGTTTCTTTAAACCTAATTATTTTCTATTGTTCCAATCACAATCACCCCATTCTAGGTTAATTGTTTGAGAGCTAATTGCCCTCAACTCTTTCCCTACATCACTTATACATTATAGCCACCTAAGCAGGTGACAGAAAACATATATTCTGTCAACTAGTAAAATAATTGACTAAATTTAAACTTTACCGGTTGACCTTCGTGTGGATCAAGGTAGAAAACATTTTCTTCTTGCACGCCAACAATATAAGTTGAGGCACTTGGTTTCCCGCCCAAAATACCAAGGCTTTGTGGGAAGGTGAATGTCAGCCGCAAGGATGGGATGTACCTGATAAGAAATTAAGAAATACCATGCAGTAAATAGATATGGAAAAGAAGTACCATCTGTAAGAACAACTAATTACAATGAAAACATAAATAATACAGTTAAAGAAATAGATTCAATTCCAAAGAAAAGCATAGGGGAAAAAAACAAAAAGTGCAATGGTAACAAAAGGAACTTAATCACATATCCTCACTCTCAAAATCCACCAAAAGGGGAGCATGCCCATAGGCCGAATAATCCAATTGCCTAAGAAATCTATCTCACAGACTGAACCAAAGAAACAAGTGCACCAATCATAGCACGCTTGCAATCAACATTAATAGCATCCTTACTATTATCCTCTTGAGGAAAATTTAAGTAATCCTTACACTTCAAGAGTCCAAGGCCTATGAGTAGAAAGACCACTGCAAAACTTGATAATAGCTTTGAAGATAGGTGAAGGATATAATTTGTTAATATTGATCGATTCTTCAATGTTCTCAATAAGGATGACCGGACAATGAATAAGTAAATAATAAATTTCATTAAGTATACTAACCTGGGGTTTACTTTATCAAGTCCAAGAACTAAAGGAACAAGCATAAGAATAGGTGTCCAGTTAGCTTGACCTTTTGAAAACTCATAACAATGTTTAGAAGCATCTTCAACGCATACAACTGGAGCTCCACCTCGTTCCCCATCTTCATCACCCGAAACCACATAAACAGCCATTGGAAGTGACTGGCATACAAGGCCAATTTCCTCTTTCTTATAGCGGGCTAGAGATTCCCATGAGCGACACATGGCATATGGGCCCACCCATGACCCAGCTGCAAGGCCATAAGTCTTTCCAGCTTGAAGAAGATTGTGAATAGAAAAAGCCGATGTCTCAGAATCGCCAAAAAGGTGCAAGATCTCAATATATTCAGCATCAAATGGCTGCATTATTAGAAAACCACCCACATGAACATACTTAGCAGGCAATTAAAATTGATTCATAACCACTCTATCTAGGGATAATCTAATTTTGGTTCAAATAGTTCATCTAACACTCAAAACTAATATCAAAAGCAGAGCATTAGGGAACCACATAAAACAACATTTTCTTACCTTATGCAAAGACTTTCTCCAAGATCTCCCCAATCGATGAAAAAGCAAAGCCTGTAGAAAAGTAATGAGTATTCACTGGCTAATAAGTTACAATGACAAATAATATAATGAACTAATGGAAACTAACCTAACATCACGATGCTCAGCTGAAAATATTTTGTGTAAGAATGAAACATCACTATACCTGAGCAACAAGCATCTGACTGCTTCGAAGCATGCAACCCCAGCCTACATCACTTGTAAGCTTTGAATCACCAAGGGCATCAAAACCTGTAGATGAAACACTCAAACCCAGATGTAATATACTAAAGTTTTCCAATCAGATGTGTCCATAAAAAGGCCAATGATGCATGACACAAACCTTTACGATAAGACATCAAAATCCTTGATGAAAAATCTTGATTGAATGCAGCTAATCCACTGTTATTAGTTCCATCACCCGTGGAATGATCTTCTGCAATTTTATAACACACACCAAGAAGCCATACGTCACTAGTTGAACTAGGAATTCCAGTCCTGCTCGGCCCTAGTACATGCTCGTGTATTCTCCTCATTGAGCCAGAAGTCACTAGTCTCTTCACAGCTGCTGTCCACCCATTACTTTTATTGTGAACTGCCTTCTTTTCACAAGCCGACTCATTATATATATCAAAAACTGAGAAAGCAGACGTTAAGAAGCTTGGCAACAACGAACCCTTCGATGACTTACTCTCACTAGATCCCGGCTCTGAACTAACAGATGCCAGGCTATCACTTGTACTTTTCGAAGAACATTTCAAAGTACCAGTCTTATCACGAAATCCCTTCATTACCTAGTTATGCATCGGCATGAGGCCGCGAAATCGGGCTCACAAAAAAGCAACTCAAGTTTTACGAATTTATCTGCAAGTCATTAGAAACCACAAACCTTTCAAGATACGTATCAAGGAAGAAAAAAAAGAAGGGAGCACCCAACCCCTTAAAGTCCAAAAAGCCATATATTATAAAATAAAACTTCAAAAACAGCAACTAATTCAATAGTGTCTTCCAATTAAGCAGTAATTCACCGCGATGTTCATATTCAATATGAGATGAAAATATGACAATAATTAGCAAAAATATTCGTGGGTTCACGATTCAATCAAATCAATAATTCACCCCATATAAATTAAACAAATTCACCGGGCAAAAAACATAAAGGCAAAAGCAAATATACATATCACAAAAGTTACCGGAATGAATGAATCGAATGAATGATCGGTATTTGAAGTTCAAATTGAATTTGAAATTGAGAATTGAAATGCTTTTATTCTGTTGGAAAGCAAAGAATCGAAACCCAAAAGGAGCTCAATAATTGAAGAGTATCGTTTTATTTTGATTTGTACTTTCTGAGCTAAAACTTGCACGCGTTGAGTAAAATTAACATGTCGTGCCGTCAACTAAATAACATTTGGCTCCTTAACTTTTATGAAATCACAAATAAAAATATAAACTAGAATTATTTTGTATGATATCTTGTTATCCTGTTGAATAATTAGACGTTAAAAATTAGAGGACAAATTTTCAATTTTATCCCTTAAAATAAATTTAAATAAAAGGTTTATGAATTCGCCTTGCTTTTTAATGCAAGTCTTTGAGTTTGTTTTATTATTGACAAAGATCATTATTATTATAGTTATTTTAAATAATTTATTATAAATATATAATTACTGATACAAATGATCACATTAAAATTATTTTTAATAGAGTTTCTTCAAATAAATTTTATACTAGCAGAATTTGTAATGAAAATTGTATGATTATTTTAATAAATATATTTTTAAAATCACACTATAAGAGAAATAAAGTAGAAATTTAAATAAATCAATAATATTTTAAATAATTTTACTTTTAAAAATCTAAAATAACTTTTAAATAATTCAAACAATACTATTTTTAAAAGTCTAAAATACAAGTAACCAACATTAAAGATAATATATATATATAATTATACTTGAAATATTCCTAACTAAACAAAAAAAATGAAAAAATAATGTTAAAAAATTTAAAAAATAATGGATGCTAAAAAAATTAACTAATAAAAAAGTTCAATCAAATGAGTGTTTAATTATTTATAAATTTTTCTCTAATTATAATGAAATAATGTAAAAAAAAATTTAGACTAATCTTAGGATCTGAAGGAGATAGAGTTGCATTTCTAGGAATTGAAGACGGTGTAAAAAAAAAAAATGAATTTCAAAGAATACTTTCTGCCCAAAGGCCACAATAAATGTTGTTATAATGGAGGATCGCATTTGCATAGAAATAATTATAAACTATCTTTATCTACAGTTTTATTAAATATTAGGGACCCAAATGCTATAATCCAATTCCTAATTTGTCCAAATCGCCGGTGTGGCTTAACTTTAAGGCCGCGTTTGGGTATCGACTTATTTCCGTGCAATAGTTATTGGCGTTTTTTTCGTACGATTAAAAATCAAAATGTTCCCTCCTAAACCCAAATCGCACAACTCAGAGATCTGTGAAATTGCATAAGGTAAATTGTCTTCGTCTCTCAGTAATTCTACTTCCTCGTCTCTTCATTCACCATGTTTCTGTTACTTGCACTTTTTTCATAATTTATGAGCACTAAAATTGCTAAATTTTGAGAAAGAATTGAGTGGAAACGAATGTGAATTGTAAGCCACTGATTGGAGCTTTTTTTTATTTAATATATTAAGCTATTCTTTTGCTTTTGTGTACATGCTTCATGGTTTTTCGTGTAGGAAATTGTAGCCTTCCTCAGTAGGAAGAATATTGAGGCCATGCCTAGTACGAAGAAGGTTTGTTCTGAGGTCTTACAAATTTTATTGCGTGGTATTGTTTTATGCCTACTCATGGTTTTTTGAAGTTGTTCTTGCGTTTTTTTATAACTTTTCATCTGTATATATTGTTTTTGTCAGAATTCTGATACTAGTCGCATAGGCCATGCAATTAACAAGTTGCTGAAGCAGCTTGGAAACCCTGTTGAGTTTGAAAAACCCGATTGGTTTATTAAATCGAAGCCTACACATTACATCTTCATTAAGCGAAGTATTTACTTAAAATTCATTTTCTAATTGTTGTTCCTTACTTTTCTCATGCTTAAGTTACTGCTCGTCCTGTATTTGATTTTTCTTTTTTTTTTTAACGAATTTAGGACGTATATCTCATGAAGAAGATTAAAAGATGGTTTGAGGATGATGGCATTTTCTGTTCTTGCACTGCATCACCATGTTCTTCCGGTGTTTGTGATCGAAACTGCCACTGTGGGTAAGAAATTGCCTTGGTTTATTATAGCTTCTCTGCCTTATGCTGTGCGATGTGTTTGAGGCTGTGATGGAATTTTTTCCAGGGGTATAACAGTTTCTTCGGATGAGATTTTATGGGTTGCTCTACTCTTAAATTTGGCCTCATATTTATATTGAGTTTCCTGATTGGAGAATGTGATTATTGTGTTTAGTTTATATTGATTTATTGTTTCTTGGTTGGACCCAACCCAAGGGCATGGTTTAAGTGCTTTTGGGACGAACCATTATCACCTTGTATCTTCCCTCCTCTTTTTAGCTGCTGAAATGGTTTCTAATTTTATTGAAGTTCCGATCTGTGCACAACGGATTGATGATCAGATGGGTTCAAAGATTTGGTGCCACTTTATGACATATTAAATGAGTTTAGGCTTTTAGATGTGAAGTGATAGATCCCATGGCTGACTTGCCATCCTGAGAGTAACCTTGGTTAAGCTGTTGGTTAGTTATTTGTGCTGAATGCTTTAGCAAAGCTGTAGTGCATATTTCTGTAGATTACGAAGCACTGGTCTTCTCATTTAATCCCAATTTTTTATTTTTGACATTTGTTTATGTAGTTTCATGGGCATCATAGGGAGGGTTTCCATGATTTACCTTAGATTCTCAGGTTGTGACTTAATGCTGCCTGTGGCACTGCTGATTATTAAACATAAATATATACTTTTACTTGCATCCACATAAACAGATGCACTTGTTATTATATAATTTATGGTATTTGTTGATTGTCTGTTATTTTTATTCACTATAATCAAATATGACAGATTCTTCACATGAGTAAACACGATACATGGTTGGCTTTTGTCTAAAGGCTAAACATAACTCTGCTGAATTTGTCTTCAGGGATTAATGAAGAAAATAAATGTTAAGAAAATAGTGTAATTCTTAGAATTAATGTCACTATGATATTATTATGGTTCTAAAAGATTTGTTTAATTAACCGTAGTTAGTTCCTAACTCAAGTGGCTTTATGAACAGCATGTCTTGTTCTGAAATTTTATTGAAGGGTGTTCTATATATTTTAGTAGTCTTTTTTCTAGATACTGCGTGTCATATGAGCTTTTACAATTAAGAAAAGTAAATGATTGAGACATCATTTCTTTTAGAAAGTAAATGATTTAGACATCATTCCTCCTCTTTTTTTTTTTTTTTTGTTGGTACAGGATGCTACTAGCTAGCTGCTCCTCTGGCTGCAAATGTGGGAATTTATGCCTTAACAAGCCATTCCAACAACGACCTGTGAAGAAGATGAAATTAGTGCAGGTATAAACGTGAGACTTTTGATGTTGGTTCTTAATCATGAGTTTTATATTATATGCAATGTGGTGAGATGAATTTCTGTCCATCATTACTAATTCTTCACAAAGCTTTCTCTCTCCCCCCTTTTCCTTTTGGGCATTGAGAATAAAAAATTTACATGTTAAGAAATATTCTCAGGTGTTGATTTCCAGTCTTGCTTTGGCATCCTAATGTTTTGCATTTTGTTTGATGCCATTCCTTGTGTGGTCGTTGTTGTTGTTGCTTCTATCTGCACTCAAAATATGAAATTAATAAGGTATTGCTTGTAGACCGAGAAATGTGGATCCGGGATTGTGGCAGATGAGGATATTAAACAAGGAGAGTGTGTAATTGAATACGTCGGGCAAGGTGACATCTTGGTCACTGCTTGTGCTTCATTAGAATTTCTTTCATATTCTCAAAGTTGCATTATTTTGTGATCCTTTAGTATCTGCTTAGTGTTTCTTCAATGCAGTTATTGATGATAAAACATGTGAGGAAAGACTTTGGAAAATGAAGCACCGTGGGGAAACTAACTTTTACCTGTGTGAGATCAATCGAGACATGGTAGTTGATGCCAAATACAAAGGAAACAAGTCAAGATACATAAACCATAGTTGCTGCCCCAACACTGAGATGCAGAAATTGTTCATGCTGAACCCACATCACTAATTTTCTCATCATATGAGTTGATTTGCTAATCTTACTAGTTCTAATTTATTTTTCTGAAGGATAATTGATGGTGAAACAAGAATTGGCATATTTGCAACTCGTGACATAAAAAGGGGCAAACATTTGACCTACGACTACCAGTACGAACTCTTGCATACTATTAGATGTTTCACATAGAACATTGGTGTTTTTTTATTGTAAGCATGTATATTTTCAATAAGTAGTTTTGTGTAATGATTTTATATGACAGATTGGCCACAGCTGGTATATTGCTTTCCCTTCATAATTTGTATCTTCTTAACCCAATATGCACAAATCTGACAAATTTAGCAGGTTTGTTCAATTTGGTGCAGATCAAGATTGCCACTGTGGAGCTGTAGGCTGCAGGGGGAAGCTGGGGGCAAAACCTAGCAAGCCTAAGATATCATCAGATGCTGCACTAAAGTTCGTAGCCTGTATCTTCTCCCAAATTGAAAGCAATATTATCTGGAAAAGATGTATGTATATGTGACTGTTTGATAGTCAATAATTAGATAATGATTTTTCAACTTGTGTTCCATGATTATTTATGTTGTGCATTTTCATTATCAGTACCTGCAATTATGCCAAATTAACTCTATAACAGAGAGTGAAACAAAGAACGTCCCCCTCTGGCTCTGGTATATCACTTGTGTAAAGTAGTCCCAGCTGCATAATTGCTTACCCTTTACAAAGTGGATTATTTTTTAAAACTTGGTGACTTCTTTTGGATGAATGTGCCACCGATAAAGTTCCAAATGATGTAATCTCTGGTTTCTTTTATAATATCTACTTGCAAGATACAATTGGACATTTCCTTTAGTTGGATAGGATCAGATTGAAAATTCAAAGATCCAATTGGAATAGATTTGCAAAATTCATTGGTTCTTAAATGACAAAAGAAACCTATTCCTTCCTTTCACTTCCCCTCATGGTTTGTCACGTGTCATACAGTGCAAGATTGGCAAGCTCCTAGAATCCATATTCATTTAGTACTGAATTGTTGATTTTCTTTTTAGTTCAATGCATTTTATTTTAAACTTGCTGAATTTATTTATTGTGTTCATTTTTCTGCAAATTTGGACTGATTTTGGGCTATTGTTTGGTTAGTTTTATCTGAATGGAGGTTTGCATATAGGTAAGAAAACTTTTTTTTGGATTCTAATTTATATCTTGGCTGCTTTGTCAAATATCTCAGAATTTCTAGTTTCCCTTCAGGAAGTTCATGACCTGCTTATAATCAACAAGTAGTATGCCCTCAATGTTGCATTGGCAAAGTGATTAAAATATTTCATTCCAATAATGAGAAGTACTTTCAGAATTTATTTGTCTTTGAATAAAGTTGTAGTAATTACTATCTTCATAAACAAAATGTCCAGGACTCTGCAATTGATTCTTTTTTTTTCTTTTTTTTTTTTCAAATATAGCTACTGTTAGTAGTATGTACATCTTGTTCTTACTTAATATATCCTGTTTCAATTTCTTTTTACTAATATACGGAAAGAGTTGTCATCTGCACATTTGAATTTTGGATGCTTAATTTTTGCACCCAAGGCCATCTGCAGTGTAGGATTATAATTGGAAAGTTTTGATTTGGTTGGTTATTAGGGTGCTAGGGGTTTGGGATGGAAAATCTCTAATTTAACAGAGATTAATGGCTTTTAAATTAGAGAATATTTTCTTCTTCGCTGCTTATTTTCTGCAAAATAAGTCATTTTGTATCTCTTTTTGCCTGCTCTGGATTCTGCAATTTGAACACACTTTTTTAGCTTAATCGTAGCCTTATAATATCTCTGGTTGTGCTTAACTTCTAAGTAGGTTTCATCGGCATGGTTATTATTCCAAATAAAAATTCCTTGCTATGTAAAATAATTTTCCGGAGGTGCCATTTTGCTCAACATGTTTTAAAAATCATTAGGAGTGTAAGAAAGGATATATGATTCCTTGAAGTTTGTTGTATATATTACTAATGTTATCTTGAGTTCTATAAATCTGATTTTTGGATTGTCTTATCCTCCAAATTTGATTTTTTTTTTCCTTTTAAGTTTCATTTGCTTGTGCTCAAGTCACAGTATTGAGTACTTATATATTTCATTTATGACACTGCTGAATTGTGGATCAAACATTACAGATCCTTTGGGATAATTAGACAGTTTGATGAGTATTTCAAAACACACTCGGTAAGAATCCTTTTTATCTGGTTACTACTTGTAATTATAAGAGCATTATGAACATTCAAGAAGATGCATTTTTGTAGGTCATGTTTGAAGATGGCAATATTGAGTTTCTTGACATGTATAAAGTAGATTGAGAGCTTGTAACTCAGTGACTTTGTGCAAGAAGTAAGTACAACTTTTAACTGATGTCCACTTTTCTCTTCTAATGAATGATATAAATTATACCAACCATTTGATCAGATTACTCATGCTTCCAGGAATTTGAGACAATGTTGTTTTTGGATCAGAGGTGTCAATTAGCTGTTTTTATCTTCTTGGAGGTGTTTTTTTTTTTTTTATGTGAAGCAGAAAAAAGAAAATTATATTCATAAAGAAAGTTTATAAAATGTGAATAGAGCTGTCCATAGTGTGCATAGATTGCAAGGCAGTGAAACAAAATTAAAAGCTCATACCAAGAGATCAGGACATATTTAAAAAAAAAGGTCCTAAAACATCAAAATACAGCAAACACAATCAGCCCTAAATCAAGTTACTATCACCTCCGAATCAGTGAAGAATTGAGAGGCTAAGTTTTTTGAAGATTGTTAAATAGAGAAGATTGTAAACTTTAAAGATAACTGAATTAGTCTGAAATGTTAATAAAATTTAATATTTCAGAAATGTATATAAATCTCACTGTGTAAATATGAATGGTAATATTTGTTTATTTGTGCCTTGCATCTAAATATAAATGTTAGGCTGTCTGTTTCTTAAATTTATTATACTTCGTAAATTTGCAAGTTGAGGCAAACAGCCAATGCATAGACATTGAGGATATGGTCGCTAGGAAACTTGTTAGAATGCCAAAAGCTTTCAACCAAAATGGACTGACTTGAGTAATTGTTGCTGGTTGCCAAATAGAAAAGGTTACAAGTTGTATTAGCATGTTGAATATCATTCATGGAATGGTTGCCATGCATGATACATCTGGAAGACTTTTGTTGTAATTTACCAGTCATCAGAATATTGATGTACAATTGAATCTGATCAATAATAAAAATGGGAAATCAGGAATTCGGTGGTCTTGAACTATCTATAGCTCAAACACTGCTCTTATAATATCAAGATATCAATTGAATTAACTGATCAATAACACTAATGGGAAATCACGGTTTTGGTGGTTGGTGATTTATTATTTTAGAACTTGAATGTTGCTAACCTGTTGCTTCTCTTTCCTTTATCATTAGAATGGCACAATGTTCATTACTTGTAGCTTATATTGATAGATATTATGCTTGCCACAAACTATTTTATGCTGTTAGTTATTCTTCGCTTTCTGGTAGAATAGCAAGTGCTTTTGTTTTTGCATGTTGCCTTCTTTGATCTTACTAATCCAGCGTATGCAATTTTTGTTGGTAGCTTTTCCCTCTGTTGTTGGTGATTGACAATGCAATATGTTTCCAGTATGCTTGCATTCCTATTTGATCTCTAGCAGTTGTTGTAAAACCAAAAACATTAGTCCTGCTGCAGGTAGCAGTAACCAAAGATGGTAAGTGATTGGTTAGCGATTTGTAGAACCATCATAGAGCAAGGGTTCAAGTTTAATGTATATGGTCCTCTCCTCTGGACCAGAATGTTGTACCAAAATAGTTGGAACCCCTTCTGTAAAAAAGGATCTGTTTTCCTTGATCGGGGTTCATAATAAATGTTGTATCCAAAATGTAATTTTTCTTTGCATAAAAACTTTTTGTTCTCTTCTTGTTTTGTTTTGATAATAACTAATATTTAAACTGCATTTATTGATGCAAGTATGGAACAAAGTTTTTTGACTTCTTGTTCTACGTTAGGCCACACATTACCCACCTTAAACTTTC
>CP135541.1:7911352-7959634 GCA_032402905.1 Khaya senegalensis
TTTTTATGATCTAGTTAAAAATTTGATCGAAAATATAATTTTAGCAAAGATAAAAAGACAAAAATACTATCCTAGTGTGTGTAAATATATATATATATATATATTAAAATTATATTAAAATTATTTTATAATTTTGATTACGTTGAATTTTTTTTATAAATTTATTTAATTTATTTTTAAAATTTATTATTTTATTATTTTATATTTAAAAATAATAAACATCTAAATATCTAAATTTAGATATTTTAATATATTTTAAATATATATATTAAATATATTTTGTATTTTAGCCTGGACTCTGGCGCACAAGCGCATGCATTACACGCGCTGAGGTGTGTGAGACCAGAGCCATATTAGCTTGCTCTCACGAGCATTGGAGCGTGTGTGACACGTGCCCAGTCATGTGTATCACATGTGACTGGTGCTTTTGCTACCTTCGCTAGTTTTTTGTTTATCTCCCGTTTTGGCGATCTTTTTTATCCAATGCTAGCTAAAATCAATTGCCTTTCTCACTAAATCAACATTTTTTCATAATTGTCTTTAAAAAAAAAAATTTGCTATAAAAATTTATTTATTACTTATTCAAAACTACTTAAAATTAAAACTATCAATGTAAAATTATCTATTTTAATTTTTATAAAACTATCTATTTTCAACACAAACTAATAAATTTTCAATAATACAATAAATTAAATTAATCCCTTTTTTGTTCTTGTCAAAAGTTATACATCAAAAAATGACTTGTTAAAGATAAAATAATGCAATATGTGTGTTTTTTTGATAAAAAAGATTAGAGTAAATGAAAGTATAAAATAAAATAAAGTTTAAGGACAAACTTGTTCTAAAAAGTTATTTTGATAAAAAGTTATTAAAATTAGTTAAAAATATTAATAAAAATTAAAATAAGATTATTTTTGAAATTTTCTTTTTGGTTACAATTTGGTTTGGTACTGCAAAGGTAGTAGAATAGTATAGAATAGATTACCCAACCAACTATTGTTACCATTCTTTCTAGTTTGATAACCAAATTCGTACCAATAAAGGAGAGTGAATGACATAAACAAAACTACTACGCAAGGAATAAGAAGACTTTAACGACTCCAACAAAAGGTAAATGTTATTGACTTGTTTTATCATAAAGTATACTTTGGTTAAATACAAGTGGATGACTATGCCTATGCTTCTAACCAAACTGTGTAATCAATCTAATCACGCTTTGAATTGAATTACTTTGATAATTCAAATAAGATTTATCTATTAAAATTTCAATATTAATGTAAAAAAAAAAAATCTAAATTTATTTAACCATATTCCAATAAACTAATCAATCGTGCAGGCATAATATTATAAAATTAATATTAATAAATATATTTAACTTAATTATTTTTTTTAATATCTTCTATTCTATCTAATTCTATAATATAATATAATATAATAAATGTAATTAGTATCAAGAACATTTATTACATTACATCAATTTATATTTAATGATTAGAATTATAATTTTATTACACCTGTAAAATTAAATTTTAAGTAACAGGTACAGTTTATTAATTAAATGATTAATAAATTGATCAAAATTTACGCAAAAACAGAAGTACAATGTAGAGTCACGCTTTTTCTCCCATGTATATAATAAATTTAAGTTGGGCGTGGTGGGAAGGGGGGCCGTAGAATTCATTTTCCTCGCCTCCTGTAATCCGGGGGTTGGTGCGCTAAAACCATAAATACATATATGGAGAGAGAAAAAGGGAAAACAAAAGCCAGTCCGGTCCTGCTTGCTCCCCTGTCCCATGGTCCAGTCTTTCGTTTCATTTTCACACCAATCTCTTTCACTAATTTAAAAACAAACAGACAGATCTTCAGATCTGATTTCAAATCCCATTTACCTACGGAGTTGTCGGTGTCGGCGGTGGTGGTGGTGCTGACGACTGTTCAAACTAAGCAAACAAAATGAAGGTGATAGACAAGATAAGAAAGAACACCGCATCCGACAACGTCGTGTTTTCGTTCGAATTCTTTCCTCCGAAAACCGAAGATGGCGTCGACAATCTGTTCGACAGAATGGGCAGAATGGTGGCTCACAATCCTTCATTCTGTGACATCACTTGGGGAGCCGGCGGTTCCACCGCTGATTTGACGCTTGAGATTGCCAACAAGATGCAGAACATTATCTGCGTCGAGACTATGATGCATCTCACTTGTACTAACATGCCCATTGAAAAGATCGATCACGCTCTTCAGAATGTCAAGTCTAATGGCATTCAGAATGTTCTCGCTCTTCGTGGTGATCCTCCTCACGGTCAGGATAAGTTCGTTCAGATCCAGGGTGGCTTTGCCTGCGCTCTTGACCTTGTATGTAGCGCTGCTTCACTTTTTTGTGAGTTTTGAGATTTTGTTATTTAAAAATGAATTTTGCTGACTTCTCATATAGAATGGGCTAAATTCAGTTGAATATGTTTATTAATGTCTGCAACAAATTAATATATTCTTTTCGTCAGAAACCTGTAGAGAGAAGGTTATTGATATGTTATTAAATCTAGAGAGTTTGTGATGTAGAATGGAAAATATTGGTAAAATAGTTTAGGAAATTTTTGCAAGTCTTTTTTTTTTCTTTTGTTGTTTAAGTAGGATTAATTTTAACACTTTCTCATTTTGTCAGTTTAGGTTATGTCTTCTGAGGAATTACTATATATTGCTAGTAGAAATTAGACTTAGTATTCATTCGATACGTATACAATCAATAATATTTTCAGTTAAAATTCCCCTTAGGATCTATCTTTGTTGTGGATTTGATTTCTCTTAATAAGAGTTATATTTTCCCGTTGGTTCAGGATAGATGCTAGAATAACATATATTATTGCTTTCATGCTGCATCAGGGGATTGTCAATATTTCTTTAGTAATTGTTTATGTATTAATATGTATTAATGTGAGTGAGTGTTGCTGCAGGTGAAACATATTAGGTCTAAGTATGATGACTACTTCGGCATCACTGTCGCTGGTTACCCAGGTTTTATTTTTAGTCATTTTTGTTCTAGTACTAAGTTTTAGTCATGATTTGTTTTTGTTTCAGTAGTAATCTTGTTTATCTTTGTGCTTAGAGGGACACCCAGATGTTATTGGACCAGATGGCTCAGCCTCTAATGAAGCATATCAAAGCGATCTCCTGTATCTCAAGAAAAAGGTCTCACCCTGCTTGTTTTGCTGAATACTTATGTCTTATCAAATTCTTTAAACCTTAGTTAACAGCTGTCGATATTAGAAATTGATGAGTTATGTACTTTCAGCTATTAATATTGTAATCTTTGGATTGTGCTGATGGTCATCTTATTTAATAGGTGGATGCTGGTGCAGATCTAATTATCACTCAATTATTTTACGATACCGATATCTTTCTTAAGTTTGTGAATGACTGTCGCCAAATTGGAATAAATTGCCCCATTGTTCCTGGAATTATGCCCATCAATAACTATAAGGGCTTCTTGCGGATGACTGGTTTTTGCAAAACAAAGGTATGTCTTGTCCTGTATATCACCTCTTCAAATCAAATGTTGTCTCATAAGTACTGTTACTTTTCTTTCTCCGTTTTATCATTTTATGTGTTGCATGATTTATCCATCAGTTTTCTGGTTGAAGACATCCTAAGTATTATCATACCACATATTGCTAACATGGACCAACTATTAGAGAGATGCATAAATCTAATGGTTGCATATGGCGTAACAATTCCTGGTATTTTTTTTTCTGCTAATAGGTCCTATGCTGAGTTCAGGAAAACAGTGAGATTAGTGTTTTAAAAAAAGGTTATAGACTGAGAATAGTAGATGACTACATGCCAAGACATGATCACATTCCATAGTTATTAAAGCAATTTCTTTTTATTTACTGTTCAATTCTTCTTCACTTCTTATTTTTCCTAATAGTCGATTGAGTAGCAATGCACTTGATGTGTCTTTTCATGTGCTAAAGCTTTGAATTTTTTAAGGGGCCACTTCTTTTGGTTTTTGCCCCTCAAACATACATACATACATACATACATATATATATATATATATATGGTGACATTTGATTTGATATGAAGAGATGAATCTTAATTCATTGTGTTTTGTGTAGATATTATCTTCTCACCTTACATCAAATTGATTTGATATGTCACAAAATTTGGTGGTTCTTCATTTTGTTTCAACATTTGATTGCTTTCTTTTGTAGATATATAGTGACATTTGACTTGATATGATGAGATGAATCTTAATTCATTGTGTTTTGTGTAGATATTATCTTCTCACCTTACATCAAATTGATTTGATATGTCACAAAATTTGGTGGTTCTTCATTTTATTTCAACATTTGATTGCTTTCTTTTGTAGATACCAGCTGAGGTTACTGCTGCCTTGGAGCCTATCAAGGACAATGAAGAAGCTGTTAAAGCCTATGGAATTCACCTTGGAACAGAAATGTGCAAGAAAATTTTAGCTCATGGGATTAAGACATTGCATCTTTACACACTAAACATGGAGAAGTCTGCATTAGCTATATTAATGGTCATTTACTCATCCATTTGGGACTGGGATAGTGTTGTTTGTAATTAGTACTCAGCACCAAGTTTGGGCCTCCTAAATGATGGTCTTACATTTGCAGAACCTTGGTTTGATTGAAGAGTCCAAAATTTCCAGATCTTTACCATGGAGGCGCCCTACAAATGTTTTCCGTGTTAAGGAAGATGTGCGTCCAATATTTTGGTATGAAATACTAATGAACTGCAATATTAGGACAAGAACGCACTTAATAATATACAATGCTGTGTGTCCTATTATAATAGGAGAATTAATGAATTTTTTTAGATATTTTAATTTCTAGCTTATGATTGTAGGGCTAACCGTCCAAAGAGCTACATAACAAGGACATTAGGTTGGGACCAGTATCCACATGGGCGATGGGGTGATTCTGGTAATCCATCTTATGGTGCTTTATCTGACTATCAGGTATAAATAAACGTTGAACTTAATTTTTTTGTTTTTCTAATTCTTGTCATAAATTAAAAACTTTTCCTTGATGTTGGAAACCATGTCCAGTCAAATGCAAAACAGATGTTGCAACACATTCATGTTGTTAGATTTGAAAGAAAAGAGATAACTTCTACAAAGTTTATGTAGGGTATGGACTAAAATTCCTTATGAAACACAAATCAGGCTTAAACAAGGATAAACACAAATAAGGATTAGCTTATAAGGCTCTAAATCCTATTTAGATTTTAACACAGTTATCTTCATTTGTTTCTGTTTCTGTGTGCTGCTTTATATATATACTTCTGCTAGTCTTCTGTACATGATCAATCTGCTCGTTTGGTGAGTGTGTGAGCATCGATAGTTTTTTGTACGCATAGAAAACAGGGATCTAAAGGAAAGTTAGATATAATGAGAGAAGATAGAGGGAGAGAGGTGATGCCTGGTCAAGAAAGTCTGTCTTCAAGGATTTGGTTGAAATATACAAGTCTGAAAGGTAACGTGCCATTTTTAGTATCAATGGATTACAAATTATAATAAGCACAAAAAATAATCCCTTGTAAGAAATTATGTTCATGCTCTTTTAGACATTTTTGAAACAGATACTTGTGGAAATTCACTAGTTAGTGTCACTCATATGTGAGGTTTTGGTATCAACAATATAACAGCATGAGCATTTGAATGGAGAATCTCTGATCTTGTAAACAGCCTTAATTCTTTATAAATTGGACAGGAATGTAGGTTTGCTTTCTTCTATTTACATGGCAATTGAGACTTTGGTATCTCTTTTCATGTGATTTCTTTGATTGCTTGTTCTTGTTTATGATGCCCTTGAATTGATTTGTTTATGATACTTTGAACTATACTTAGCTGAGTGGCATTTTCCCCACTCATTGTCTCTGTCAAACATTGCTGCAATAGACCATGCTTGACCTTGGAGTCTATTTTCTCATCAGTTCATGCGGCCCCGTGCACGTGACAAGAAACTGCACGAAGAATGGGCTGTCCCCTTGAAAAGCAACAAAGATATTTACGAAGTAAAGTATTCATGATATTTATGATATATTGTAATTTTCTTCCTAAATCAAATAATTATAACTTCTAATATGGTTCTGTTGTTGGATATCAGAAATTTATGCAATATTGCCTTGGGAAGTTGAGAAGTAGTCCTTGGTCAGAGTTGGATGGGCTTCAGCCGGAGACAAAAATCATAAATGAACAGCTCGGAAAGATCAACTTGAAAGGTTTCCTCACTATCAATAGCCAACCAGCAGTCAATGTGGAAAGATCTGACTCACCATCTGTTGGTACGTAAAAAGTACTTTTAGATGAATGTTTTCTGTGTATCTAACCATTTCAAGATCTGATTCAGCTGTATTTCTTCTAGTTTTTGCTATGCTAGTGAAATTTTGGTTAGAAGTTTGATTTTATTGAGGTTGATTGTTATTTGCAGTTACTAGACTTTCCATTGATGGAATACTCTGTTACGCCATTAGTAGACTTTTAACTTTTAGTACCCTGTCAAACTCCATCAGCTATTCTTGCTTTCTCCTTCCACATCTGACATCTCTGCCTTGCTGGTTTGCAGGTTGGGGTGGACCAGGAGGATATGTGTATCAGAAAGCATATCTTGAGTTTTTCTGCTTACCAGAGAAGTTAAATGCCCTTGTTGACAAATGCAAAGCTCTTCCATTCGTAACCTACATGGCCATCAACAGAGAAGGAAAATGGCTATCCAACACTAATCAAACCGATGTGAATGCCGTAACTTGGGGTGTCTTCCCAGCAAAGGAGATTATCCAACCAACTGTTGTTGACCCTGCCAGCTTCATGGTGTGGAAGGATGAGGCATTTGAAATTTGGTCAAGATCATGGGCTTCCTTGTACCCAGAGGGTGACTCTTCAAAAAAATTGCTTGAAGAGGTGAATTTTCTTTCTAAATATATGTAGAATCTCCTTTCTTCATCAATTATTCACTATTGTAGCGGTTGAGACTAGGATTCAGTTCGATAAACCATAATACCTTCTTTCTTGTTAAATTTGCAGGTGCAGAGCAGCTATTATTTGGTCAGTTTGGTAGATAATGACTATATCAATGGCGATATATTTACTGTCTTTGCAGATCTCTAAGACAAGCTCTCTGCTTTATTTCAATTGTCATCTTGTAGCCCGCTGAAGCCATTTGAAGTGGGGCCATTTCTCAAGTTGAATTATGATTGTATTTTCGATTGGAATGTATTGAATTGTCACCTTATTGATTGTAATAATAAGATAATCGGGATTTTGTTACCACCCTGCTGCAGAATGCAAATTATATTTGCAGTTTGCAATTGTTTTTGTATTGCTCTTGCTATTTGTATGAATGTAAGTTACAATCTTCAAATCAATGAACTGTTACCTCTAATGTATTATTGCCGATTAGGTGATTCCTTGATATTTGGTGCCTTGGACTCTCGTGAAGGCTAGAAGGGATTTTCTCCTTCCCTTGTGATATGTTGATTTCCTAAGAAGTTTGTAAATAGAGGAGACTTAGTGAGAAGATCTTGACCTATTCTGCCTTAGGTAAACTTTCTTTTTGCCAAGATTCTGATTCACTCGGATACATCTATCCGGTTGTGATTCAAATACGCAAATATTTGCAGTAGTTGATCTGAGATGGCAACAATGAGCAGATCAAGTAAGCTTTGTAGTCAGAATTGGCTGTTGAATTGAACCACCGAATGACTACTGTGTAAGGTTTGTCAAACTCAAGATATGAAGTAGGGATCCCAACGTGCATTGAGTTTGATGAACAGTGTTTCTTTTTGAGCCGCTTATATACAGTTAAGGGAACAAATGACTTGTGAATTTGGTATTGGAAAGAATGCCTTTAGCCTCTGATAATATTGTACCATATATAACTAAGAATAATTCTGAAGCTTGTATATTGATGCCTGCATATAGCCTCTGAGAAGACTGTACATTACGAATAGTCCGAATGTATGAAGTTTGTATCTATGTATAGACTGTATACAAATTTGATAGCATGTGAGAACCTATCCATGACAACAGGACTTATACCATATTCAACTCGATTTTATCCAACAACAAGATTTACTGGGAATATTGCTAGCATTTATATTTCAGTTGAATATAATAGTCTCCTTACCAAACATAAATAGGAACGATTCTGTAATATCCTTGTATATAGATGCTCATGTACACGTTGTCACTGTAACTTACAGGCACATGATAAAATATACTCATAAACCCATATTTCTCACATGGCATTAGAGCCATAAGCAGTTACATAACATTCATACATAAACTGCAAGTTTTGCTGTCTCCGTTAGTGTAGACTGTGGCGGGCACAAGTCTTCGCCGCCTCAAAATTGGAGAGGGATGTTACTTGTGTATCTTAGCTGAATCTAACACATTCATGTTACCATATAGAACTACGAACAATTTTAAATTATCCTGGTAGATGCCTATCTATAACTTCTCATTGTATGTTAGGATTACCAAACATGGTAGACATAAGTCATCGTTTCTCACGAGCAGAAGTATCCTTAAAGTTGGACATTCGAACTTCTATCATAAAAATGAAAAACAATTTCCCCCGCCAGGTTTGGTGTTATTCACCCTGAAACATCATGTATCTATGTGATAGACAAACATGGCAGGCATGAATGGTATGCCAAATTGCTTTAAAACCTACAAAATGGGTGCCATTATGGTTTTCTTTTCAACCAAGATCTCTATGGACAAACAAGTGACATACATGATTACCCCAGAAGGACCACATTGTCCTATTAAATTCCTAGTAACCATGACAAAGATAAACCAACACATTTATGCATGATGATGATATGTAGCTCAACTGACAAAATGTTTCCTCAGAATTGAGCATCTCTAATTAATACCACCAATTCTTTACTCTGAAGTTAGTGCTGAAAAAAAGGAAAATCATGTGGCATCGAGGATTTATGGGTACCAAGAAGCTGTACATGACTAAGTAGAATAAAGTTTCAGTCTGATCAGGAGATATATGCATTCTTCAGAGATCTGCCCATCAGCAAGCCGCCAGAAATCGGCATTAAATGCTCTCCAAGCATGGCAATACAAGAATCATCTGTCTTACGATGGCTGAACCATTTGCCATATCTTTTTCTTCTGAATCTACAAAACATTATATGGGAGAGCGAAATGCTACTCTAATAGAATCACATAAGAAAACGACAAAAACATTAGACACTGACAAACGTAGATAAAGCATTCTGTAGAATGTCATCTTAAAAAAACATCGTACTTGGAAACAAATGCTTTATTGTTCAATGAAGAAAGTCACAAGTTATTTACAGCATAGATACCAGTCTCTAGCAGCCAAATAACCTATAGATAATCTAGTTCTATCATCTAATACAATTGAAAAAAAAGGTATCTAAATAAATAGCCTGACTGTCTTAGAAGGGGTTAATCTCCTGAGTCCAGCAACACCCTACTACATCAGTATAATTAAATTATTTAATTAATAAAATAAAAAAATATTATAATATATAAAAAATATTAAATTAAAATTTATTATTCAATTAATATAATAAAAAAATTTATAAATTTTTCTTTTATTTTTTATCTCATTAATAAAATTTTTTTATTTCATTGATTAAATAATCTCACTACATTAATATATTAATGTAGTATATTTGTTTCATTTAAAATTTTCTCGCTCTAATATACTCAATGATGCTCCCTTTACCTACCAATTGTTTGGATTGTACTTATAAAAATTATCATAAAAATTTATTAATTAAATAATTATTTGACTGCATATTTAATTAAAACTCATGTAAATCTTGACCACTCATACAATTAATTAAATAACAAGAAATGAGTTTTTTTTTGTATCTCACCCAAAATTAATAATAATCCATTTTTTTTAAAAAAATTTATTTGTAGTAAAAAAAGAGTATATTTGGATGAAAATATTCTTATAATCTATTTTTGGTATTTTCCTCCTAAAATAATACAAATTAGTAATAGTATTTGATATAATTCATAATAACATGATTTTATTTATTATTCATGTTTTAGTTTTTGAGGTAAATAAGCTTAAAAATTGATTAGGATATATTTATTGATGGTTATGTGTTGAAGACCTTTAATTTTGAACCTCAAGACTAGCAGATCATCTCATTAATGTCGAGAACTTAATACCGAGCTTTGTATCTACTGTGTTAATTTAACATGGACTGAGAATGCAATGGTAGAGTGGTCGAGAGTCGCATAACACCAAGGATGAATGAAAGTGAGTCATGGTTGCCAAGTACACACACGTTATATTGGTAACTGCTTGCCAAATGAGATAAGATAATCGCTCATTGCCTGGAATAACTCCCCACCAACTATAGTAACCATTCATTATTTGAGACATCTATCCATAAATCCGCATACTAAATGAGATAATTGTTCGATTAAGGCCATAGAAAGGTAAGGCTCACTTCAAAGGGGAGAGTTACCAAATTGATAATAGATTTCTTACTTTTATTTTAAACACACTCTAACTTAGTATTAGAGAGTTAATACTGAACGTATTAACACCCTTAATTAGAGTTGTTTTATAAAAAAAATTTAAACAAATACTCGATAAGTAGAAAGAGCAAATTGAGAATCAAAAACTAAAAAGGACAAATTTTTAAATTATTGAAACCCAAAATTTTAGTGACAATATTATGCATTTTTAAATGCGAACGTACACTCAATTGACTTAAATGAAATTTTATTAAGTTAATTTAGTATAAATTTGTAATCATATTTCATAAATTTGTTAAAAAAATTAGTAATTGTCTCGATAAATTACATGAAATTTAGTGTATTTTGAAATTTTTGTTCAAGAAAATTAATAAAATTGGTTGAGAACATTCTGAAAAATAACAAAATAAAAATTAAATTAAAAAATTAGAAATAAAATCATTAAAAATGATTGTCACAAATAAAAAGAATTTTATTGTGGACTATAATTAATTTTCAGCCTTAAAATGTGGCCATATAATAAAAAAAACTTTTTATTTTTTTTGATTAAAAATAATTAATAATTGAATAAAATGAATTTATAATAAAATAATCTAATTTAAATGGCCCTATTTTAATTGTAGCTTAACCTAAAAATTTCTTGTAATCTTAGCCAAAAATGGGATTTTTGGACAAAAATCTCTTAACTCTTTGTTTTCTTCTCAAATAAAAAAATTTCTTGCTATTGTTTTGAGCAAAAGTTTTGTTGTGATTTTATGGATAAAAAGTTTAAAAATTAGATGTGATTGGATGTATAATAAAGAACATGAAGAGTTGAATATACCAAAATGAAAAATATGAACAATATCTCTTTTCATAAATTTATCAAGAAAGATTAATTTAGATGAAATTTTTTTGAATAAAATTGTCAAGAGAGATTAATTTTAAATTTTTTTTTTTTAAAATTCTTAGTTTAAAAAATATTGTCTCAACTAATTTATTAAGAGAAATTAGTTAAAAAAATTTTTTGTTGGCAAATTTTTTGAGAGAGAGATTAATGAAAAAAAAATTTCTTGATGAATTGATCAAATTAAAATTGTAGATCTAATTTTATTATTATTTTAAATTTTTATAAATTTTTTATTTATTATTACAAAAATCAAGTTTGTAAAAATATTACACGTGTTAATAATAAAAATTAATAGCTCTATTTTTTTTTTCCCTCTTATTTCTCTTACCTCTCTTTTTTTAGTTGCTTTGAATGTTTGAAGGGGCAGACAGCCATGACGCATTTGCGTTAAAAGTGAATTGTTTGATCAGTATCACGAAGAGTTCTAGAATTGGACTACAGTTTGAAGTGGGCTTCAATATTTGAATAGTTTTGCTATAAAACCCAACAAAAACCTACCCCGAGCAGCCACAGCTTCTGCCTCTACATTTGCGCAGCATCCTCTCCCTATCCATCTCCATCTGCGGTTTGTTCAGCCCAATAACCACCACAATAGGCGGTCGGGCACCAGTAGCACCTACACTACACTGCAGCAGCAAATAGCCCCACCAGGCAACCAGCAAGAGCTACCGCCCCTTCCTCACACTCGCATCTTGCGTTCACGGTTGCACCCACCATTCCCCTACTCGCCGTTGAAATCGGAAATCACTAAGGTTTCTTTTTTGTATGCTTTTAAAGTTTTAGTCTTTTCAACATATTAAATTTTAATTTCATTCTCCTTTGAACAAAAAAAATTGTTGGATAAATTCCACAACGAAGACAGTTTCCGCTTTTATTACGTGTAATGAGTAAGCTAGAAATCAAATCTTCCTAAGACCAAAATAAAAAATTGAACTAAAAAATTTTCCGGGTTCTTATCCCAGTCCGGGTTGAACCCGGACGGAACAGTATCCTGGATTTTTTCCGGGTCCGGAATCATGAAAACCGGTACTTCTGCTAATCTGAACTGGGTTGAGTACCAAAGTGTAGAACTAGGTTCAAGTTCCAACATCTGATGTTTTATCCCTTTTAATGGACGAGAGTCAAGTCTCATCCGGGTCTGGGTTCATGAAAACTGGTACTAGAACGTGTTTTAAGTTGCATCATCCAGCCATGTCAACTTTGAAATGGTATGATTTAACTACAAATATCTTAGCCCTGTAAAACACTGTCAGGAATATAAACACGGAATCTATTATTACAAATACAACAAGCCACATTTTTCCATAAGTTACAACCTATCACAATTTAGCAAGAGCTTCCACTTATTTTTAATCAATTTCAAATTTCCTAAAATTCAATGAATGAATGATGGTGGTGAGGAATCAACTTTTTCATTAGCCCCAACTTTTGAAGAAAAACATGGTAACTAATTTCTTTTACTCAGTACTTAATGAAAACCCAAAAGCTGAAGTTCTTTTCTAGGATTGTTGTAGGTTGTGGCTTATGATAAAAAGTTTATTGTTCTACTCTCAACATATTATGATTTTTGTGAAATCTCATATCACTTAGGTAGCATTTAGAGATGTTTCTTATAAGTATACTGCCCTTCCTTAACTAGTACGAGGTTTTTTGGGTCCAAGGTTTAAAATTTTGGTGCAAAGAACAAAATCGTGAGGGCAAAGTGGACAAGATGATTGTGCTAGTTGATGTGGATCGTCACAACAACTCGTCCAACTAGAATGTGCCAATGAGGAAGTTGGGTTCTTTAAGTTACAATAAGGATGTTGGGTCCTTTAAGGGGGAATCTTTTAGGCCTAGGACTTAAAATCCTGGGTGCTAGAAACAAAACCGTGAGGAGATAGGATCAAACTTGTTGTGCCACCTTAAGGCGCTGAAGGGGACAATATTGTGTTAGTTGGGCCGAGTCATCACAATTCTGCCATTCCTTAACTAGTATGAGGCTTTTTAGGTTCATGACTTGAAATCTTAGATGCTAAAAAATGAAAAAAAAATTGTGAGATGCTACCTTAACTTGTTAGAGTAAACAATATCATGCTAGTTGAGTCAGGTCATCAAAATTTCAAAGTGCTTTGTCATTCTTTAACTAATACAAAGCCTTTTGAGCCTAGAGTTTAAAATCTTGAGTACTAAGAACAAAACTGTGAGAGGTCAAGTTTGGGCCTGTTGTGTCACCTATGTCATTAAAGCAGACAATATGATGTTAGTAAGATTAGGTTCTCACAATTCAAAGGTAAATAACATGTAAAGGGTGTAAAAGGTCCTTGAGAGACTAGGACTGGGTTTGTTGTGCCACCTTGAGTCACTAAAGTGGACACTATCACGTTAGTTGCATCAGGTCATCACAATTTCAAAGGTAAATGACATGTAGAGGGTGTGAAAGGTCCATGAAAGACCAAGACCAAGCCCGTTGTGCCACCTTGAGTCACTAAAGTGGATAATATTATGTTTGTTGCATCGGGTCATTACAATTTCAAAGGTAAATAACATGTTGAGGGCATAAAATGTAACCTTTTACAACACAAACACTCTTATTTCAGATCAGGTATTGGGTTAATAATAGTTTCTTTATATGCAGAATCTTTTTTATGGTTTTAATATTTTATTATAAGCTCTTTCTGTAAATTGTGAATTGCTTAAAATGCAGATATTCAATGGGTGTGATTGATTCTTCATCTCTATGTTTGTTGAAATCCACCGTCAGTTTTCACCAATTTGTGGCACCAAACAAACACTTTTCCTTTTCGTTATGTGAAGGAAATCAGAGAAGGGTCATTGCTATGTCCTCCACTATACCTGTAGATCAACAGGTCAATCAGGATCAAGATCATTTGAGCGGTAACTCCTTCATTCGACAGCACATGAGAAAATTGTCACCTTATCAACCTATTTTGCCTTTTGAGGTATATGAGAACTGATCAATCCATTTGACTTTTTCAATGTTCTTGCTTTTTTGGTTCATTTTTATGATGCTGTTTGGAGCTTACTTTATTATACCTAGTTTGGTTTAATGGGCTCTTTTATAGTACTTTTTTATTTAAAGTACTTGAGTGTGCAAAGGTGTAGGAACAGTTTCTTAGAACTTAGGGTTTTGGTTGTAAGTGTCGTGTCTATTTTTTCTGATCAGTTTGTTTTGTTGAAAATGCCGATAATTTAATGATTGAGTGGGCTAATGTAGATAAAATTTGTTTTATGTTGATCAGAAGTTACATTATTATCCACTTGAATGCGAAGTGGCTTTGTTTGGATATTTTTGCAATTTGAGTGGAGTGTGGCTTTCTCACTTTTGGTTTTCTGGATTCTCTAATTGAGTTCTCAATGGATTGAATGCATAATCAACTAATTTCTTAATTTCATTTCTTTACTTGATTGCTGTTATTTGTTTGATGCTTCATTTTTATAAATGAATGATACAAACTTGAAAGCTAGAACTTTTTCTATTTTTCTTGCAGATGATTCAAATAGGATCTTTTGCTAGGATTTTTTTAATTGGTTCTTCTGCCAGTTGTATGGCTTTTACATGAATGAGTTGTTTGCTCATGACTGGCTTATACCAATTAACAGTATTATTGCTACCTTTTTATTTACAATCATGGTATTCTGTTCTGATTTAAACGAAAAGGGTCCTGCTACTAAGGTTGAAAAAAAGCTCTTGTAGATTATATCAATGATTTTATTAAATAGATTTATTTACCCACCATTAACTCATATAAAGTTAACAAACACTCCATTTTACCCCCTTGAATATACCTCATGTTAATTGATGAATTATTTTTCATTTAAATGAATGGGGTTCCTTTTTATAGGTATTGTCAACCCAACTGGGAAGAAAACCTGAGGATATTGTCAAAATAGATGCAAATGAAAATCCATATGGTCCACCTCCAGAGGCAAGTTATATCCGGCATCTTACTTTCTCTATTATATAATTAACATACTACAAATGCTATAACTGTTGTTTTATATTCCCATTTCCAAGTGCTGTTGCGTGGATCACTCCTTTATCTCCTGAGTACAAGTTTCAGGTCGTTTGTAGGTTAGTGAAGCTTTAGGGCAACTGAAATTTCCATACATCTACCCTGACCCTGAAAGTCGTCGATTGCGTGCTGCCCTTTCCAATGATTCAGGGCTTGAATCAAATCATATTCTTGTTGGCTGTGGCGCAGATGAGCTCATTGATTTGATTATGCGGTTAGTCCCTAACAAGTTATGCTTATATTATTTTCTTGCTACACCTCTTGTAATTCGTACTTATTTGTTTAACTTTAATAACTGAAAATCTCTAATGTATATATATATTAATTTATCTGTTTCTGCAGATGTGTGCTAGATCCGGGTGACAAGATTGTTGACTGCCCTCCAACCTTTACTATGTATGAGTTTGATGCAGCTGTTAATGGGGCAGTTGTTGTCAAAGGTAAATTATAATCCTTTTAGTAGTTCTGAGTTTTACTGTTATATTTTTTAACCTCTCACCAATGGTTTGTCTGATTTGTCACTCCTTAGTTCATAAAAGTCCAGAATAAAAGTGGATCTTTTGATAGGCTTCAAAGCAACAACCAAAATAAATTTTAGAAGGGCCCATGGTTTAAAATCTAATGTTAGAAGGGCCTGACTTTAATAAAGTGCCCTTTTAATAGCCTAGAACTCAATAAAACTACCAAGTTGATGCTGAATGACTTAAGCTCCTGATTTACAAAGTGGGAAGTTTTCTTCAACTAGGTTGTTGATATGGCATGATTCAGGTTTGTATCCTGTTAAGATATGATTTATACAGTGATCTTCTGCAGTTCCAAGAAAGTCAGATTTCAGCTTGAATATGGAACTCATTGCTGATGCTGTTGTGCGGGAGAAACCAAAATGCATATTTCTAACTTCTCCAAACAATCCAGATGGAAGGTTATTTGAAACTGTTTTTATTCATTGGTGTTTTGCAAGAGAGTCGGTATTGCTTTGTTATTTAGTGTGATGTTTACGCGTGATATTGAGTTGCCACATGATCCTGTTATTCACAGTTAAAAGTCAGCGGTGAACAGTCATCTGTGTATGTTAAAAGAATTAGCTTTTATGTGGTTTTGATGTTTAATATCAATTTCGTACCAAAATGCTTTACTTTTGAAGTTCATGTTCGCCCATGTGAAAACTAATAAAAGTTGGGAAATCTGTTTTGATGTGCTATTCTTTGTATATTGGAAGAAGCAATATGCACTTTCTTCTAATTTTAATCTTCTTATTCTTAAGTCATGTTATGGAGTGTCCTCCCCATGCTTAAGTTTGATAGCTTCAATGATTTCGTTATTGATATTACATATGTTATCTAAAATAATCATGTGTCCAAATTGCTTTCTCAAGAGTTTGGTTAACAAGGATGCTGATAGTCAGTGACCTCAATGCCCAACATGTGTTAAAGTTCATTGCATTTTATTGAAAGGAAAATTGTTTTGAGGACAATTATTGGTCCAACTTTTGGCATGCAAATGCATTGGTTGCTGGCATATTTGAAAAATGTCAAAGACGGGTTTACCTTGTCTAATTTAAGTGATACCTTTGGAATGTTGAGAGGTGAATTCAACTATTGTTTGATATACCTTGTAGATTTCACACTAATCTATTATTTGCCATGTTATTGTTTGTTAGTGTCATAAATGATGATGATCTCTTAAAGATCCTTGAGATGCCCATGTTGGTGGTGCTGGATGAAGCATACATTGAGTTTTCAGGACTTGAATCGCGGATGAAATGGGTGAAGAAGCACGATAACTTAATTGTGCTTAGAACATTTAGCAAAAGAGCAGGTATGTTCATATTACTTTTTCTTATTCTGTTTACAGAAAGCTATTTATTTGTAGGATTATTTCTTCTATGGAACTTGATAAAGGAATTTGATTCCTTATGTTTAGGGTTGTTAGCATCTCAATCACTTTTTGTGTTATGAGAATGACTAGGAGTGAATGTGTGACAGGTTTGAGTGTAATGATTGAAGCACAAACATTTACCTGTCTCTCTCTCTCTCTCTTTTTGTTTTCCTCACCTTTTCTTAAAATATTACTTTTAAGAAAGTAATATATTTGGATGTGATTCCAATCTTTAATATTCAGGATAGTTCTATGTGCTTGTATTTGTCATGTGAGGGATAAAAGCTTGTCTTATATATGGTTTGTTGACTGATAGGATGCATCTTCCCTTATGCATGTTGCAAATATTTATCTTCGGGTTGAAAGACTTAGCTCTTTTGTTAAATACATCATAATTTCTAGTATGGTTTACCCTATAGTCTCTTTACGAAAACAAAGAAAATTCCCAGCTAATTCTTTTTCGTTCTCTTGCACATTGGCTGGGTTTTCTACTTGTATTTTAATAATTTACTGGCATTATTCTCTCACCCTATGCTTCTACATGTGCAATTTATTGCTATTATAATCCAATTTAAGCTCCTTGTGATGGAATTTGTACTTCCATTGGTTGATGATATGTCATTTTGTATGGTTAGAACTTGGAATTAAACCTATAATTTGGAGGGCTTAGTAAATAACAGTTCTCATATTTACTTCAGAAATTAAAATTTAGTCTTAGCAATTGGCTGGCATTTAATGTTAGGATGTATGTTTTGGTATTTCATGTGGAGAATGTGATGGTGACATATATCCGCTGAGCTATTTTTTGTCTCAAATTAGTGTTATACTTGATTACACCGAAATTAGGCTCTATGGTGAGATGTTAGATAACCAAAATTCAAAGTGTTGATGGAATTGTTGCAGGTTTAGCTGGACTTCGTGTTGGATATGGAGCATTTCCTCTGAGCATAATTGAGTATATCTGGCGGGCAAAGCAACCTTATAATGTCTCTGTTGCTGCTGAAGTTGCTGCATGTGCAGCTCTGCAGAACCCTACATATCTAGAGGTGTGTTTTTCTCTCCACCCCCCCCCTTTCCCTTTTGTTAGTTTTCAGCCTTCTTTTATGGTTGCTAATTTTCTTATCCATATATATTTAACATAAGGGATGCTATGAAGCCTCTTATTTTAGCATCATTCCTAATTACCGTATAATATATTTACCAGAATGTTAAAGACATGTTGATACGAGAACGAGAGAGACTTTTCAAACTTCTGAAGGAAGTACCATTTCTCAATCCTTATCCAAGCTATTCTAATTTTATTCTCTGTGAGGTTACTTCTGGAAAGGATCCTAAGAAGCTAAAGGTAAATAGTCTTTCTTCTGCAAATCCCTGCTGTAGTTGTTAAAACAGTTTCAATTCTGCATCTAACAGTTTGCTTAGAATAATTGAACTAATTGTTATATTTCCAGTTCTTTGTAGTCATGGTCCATGCCTGCCAACCTTGTCTTAGATTCTGTTTTCCATATGTTGCCTCTCAGGTGTTTCTATGATCCCCAATCAGGCAGAACTAGTTTTTTATAAGAGAAATATGAGCAAAAGAAGTGCAATCAATAACTAAGTTCTACTTCAATTCAGTCCTGTCAAATAAGATTCTAGGGTAGGCAATATAATGATGATTTAGTTCTGAGAGGTAGATGATTCCCAGTTACTGGGCTGGTTGAAAGTTCAATGATTAAGAAATTCACTTGTTGAATGACCATAAGAATGCAATGCCATTGCAGTTGTAAGAATAGCAACGCTGGATGGTTTTGTTATCATTTACTTGGAACATATTTATATAACTTTGTATGGTTCACAGGATGACCTTGCGCAAATGGGTGTGATGATCCGTCACTACAATAACAAAGAATTGAAGGGTTATGTTCGTATATCTGTTGGGAAGCCGGAACACACAAATTGCTTGATGGAGAGCCTCAAGCGCCTTTCTTGATTCCTCACCGGTCCCCAGTTATTCTCCTGCCATAGGCAGTTTTAAAATCCTCGGTATATTTTATTGTTAGGTTACATTAGTTCAATAAGGGAATATTCAGATTGCTTTTGAAAGCTGCCTGGGCTAAGTTTCCATTTTTTATTGACAAACAAAATTTGTCAGCAAGCTGTAGTTTCATTATAGACAACAAATCCTGGAATTGGTATTAACGGGGAGGGACAGTCACTTTTTTACAACTTATGCATGGTTGCTTGCTTGATTTATTTTCTACTAAAGAACGAGGAACTCAATCTGATGATAGGCGGACAAAAGAAATAGTAATTGAGAAGAAAAGACGATGAATATTTGTTTCATTGTTTGGTTTGCAATCAAAAATGTTGAGGTGGGGTTGTTGCTTAGCTTGTGAAGCATAATTGCACGTGTGATATAAATTGGTAACACATTGTTTATCATGAATGATGAAATTATAGTTGAGTTTAAAAATAAAATCTGTACATAATAGTAAAATACAAGAAAATTTAAAAAGTTAGAATTTTTTTCATGTATATTTATGAAAAGGAAGTTTCCTATCCTACTTCATTATTTATTTTGTCTCAAAACAAATAAATCTTGCTAGATAAAAATTTTACTAAAGATGCTCATTTTTTACAATTTAAAGTTTTAAAAAAATATGACAATATTAAAGCATTTAATAAGTAAGTATTCATTCTAAACCAAACCATAAAGTGTGATAATTAATTATAAATTAATTATTGAATTATGACAAAAGACCAAACCCCATCTAACTAGAATAATCGTAGATAGCAAACTGTAATTAAATCTTACATTAAATAAAAATGAACTATTTTAAAAATTTATAAAATTTTACTTTGCACATCTTAATGGATATATTTTTTAAGGAGAAGGTAATGGTCCAGTCCTTAATAAGTAGTATCAGAATTAAATTTATTTTGACTCTGATGTCTTAACTAAACACTCACGTATAATGGACATGTCTATGAAGAATACATAAATCTCGAGGTAGAGTCGGACGGATTAAACACGCGTGTGCAATGAAAGCGTCTGCAAAAGGTCCATAAGTCCCGAGGTAGAATCGGACATGCTAAATACCAACGCGCAATGAAAGTGTCAACAAAGGGTCCATAAGTTTCGAGGTAGAGCCGAACATGCTAAACACTCACGCACAATAAAAGCGTCCACGAAGGATCCATAAATCTCGAGGTAGAGCTGAACATGCTAAACACCCACACATAATGGACGCGTTCACGAAAGATTAATAAGCCTCGAAATAAAGCCGAACATGCATGAAGAGAGTTCCACTATGACGGACATATCTTTTGGGGAAAAGATAATGGTCTAGCCCACACTTAACTGATCAACAGAAAATTTTCAATCCCAAAAAATGTAAGAGATACAGAAATCATGCAAGTAGTTACTGACAAATTTTGACAACATTAATTTCAGTAGTCATCACCTCTTGATATCACCTCTTCGCATGCTGGCCCTAGCAAGATGGTATGCTCAAACTGAGAAATATAGCTGCCTCTGACATCACACAGAGGAGGATAAGGCTGCCGATAAAGAACAAAGTAACCAACATGAGGTAAGATATTGAGAAAAATATTTGTCAATGACTGTTATACAGTATCGTTTTGGGAATGCATATTTATTTAGTTCATTCAAAAATCAACTTAACCTTGGTAATATAATTACACCATTACATAAACTCCCAACATCATATAAAAATGAATGAATAACTGAAAGACTTGAAATAATCAAGGAGCTCAACAGAATTGTCACATCTGAATTAATACCAACATCAAGTTTGTCCCTGCTAACACATTATAATATCTCATCTCCTTTTCTAATTCTATTAATAAACATAGAACTGTTAAATACCAGAGGAAAATGGAGAAATTGTTGTGAGCTTAAAATTCATAAAGCAAGAGGTAAACGAAACAGTTGGGAGAATTTGTGCAGTTCATGAGAAAACATCAATAAAGATCAATGCTAAATAGAAAGAAATACCCGAACAATGCCAACATCATACAAATTCTTCAGAGCCATCAGATATTTAGTCTCCTCCAGGCGATCTAAATACCGTCTACAGAATGCCAATGTAGAGAAATTCTTGTTGATCATTGCTAATAGTTGCTTTGCTCTGGGCAGTCTCAGTGGGATGTGGCCAACATCAAAATTTTTCATGTAATGGCTGCACTCCATATCTTCTCTGACCTGTCCTTTCCCTGAACATAAACACAAACATAATTGCATGACACATGCAAAAATAGCCACCTGTTGATGCAAAGGTTTCCATTGCACTAAAATGTCCTTAATTAATTTTTATCGTTATAATTATTATTATTATTTAATTATAATAATTGTGATAATTATTGTTCAAAATATTATTTTTATTAATAATTAATTATAATAATAATTTTGTTAATAATAACTATAAAAATATGATTAAAAATAATACTAATTATTATATTTTTTTATTTTTATAATTAATTTGTGATTTTTATATTTTTTAATTAAAATGAAGGATAAAATGAGCTATTAAATTGTTAGGTAAGAATAAAAAAGTCAATTTCAAACATGGGAATTGCATTCTTAAGTTCCCTTTGAGAATCAAACTCGCATTCCTATTGTGTGGGGCCAGCTGATTTCATTTTCATTCCTATTTTTATTTGAACAAGTAAATACAATATTTATTTCAATTCTAAATTAGTAAACACACCACTAATATATTTCTGAACCTATAAAGAAGTAAACAAAGTTCAAATGAATGTCTACAATCACTAATGACAATGAAAATTTCTACATCTTCCATCTGATTTCTAATGCCCAGAAACCCCTCAACCTTTCTTTATTCACCGAATCCATACTTAGGGACTACTACTAGATCCTACAACTTCAATAGCAAGGAAACTCATGAGTTATAAATATCATAGGTAGGTGGTCCCAATAGATTTTCTTTTTGGTACCCTTGACCTCTTGGTTGAATCCAAGGGTAGGCCATCCACCACTCAACCCAATCCTTTGGGTTTTGTTTTCTCTTTCTCTTATGCCACATAAAGCATGAATAACTAAATAATAATGACGATATCCAAGTCAAATTTGACTAGCTATGACAGCATGTTATTCCATGCAGTAACAAATGCAAATCTAAGAACACAGCAAACTGACGATGAACCTCTGCTGCTTGGCGAACCGAATTGTATATCAGTTTCTAAAGGCATTCTAGCTCCCTCTTCTCTTCAGATGTAGTCCTCCACAAATTACTGATACATGAACACTGAATGTAAATGCTAACTTATGTAATACTGATACAAAAAGAGAGGACAATAAGCATTTTTGGCCACGATTTTCATGAGATATTAAAAAAGGATAGAAAAATTACTTCTTACTGTGAACATTGACCCTTTTTTCTACAACAATATTTACAAGCCTCCAAGTGGGAGCAAACCAAGTAAAGGGAAATATACTAGGAAGCACCATGAAGAAAAGGAAAAAAACAGAAATGATGTTTAAAACATAAACCCACAAGCTTACATCACCCCTATTACAGGTAAATGAGTATGTTTTTTTTTTTTTTATTCATTTGGCATGACTTCAGCCTGTACAGTTCCAACTACTCAAGTAGAACCAATGGAAAAAATAACACGTACTCACAAGAGAAGAACCACAGAAGAAGAAAAATAAAAGAAAAGAATACAAGAAATAAATGTTGACAATCTGAACCCACATCTTGATCAACTCCATTCAACATATCATGAGTATGATATGTTTTTCCTCTTACGATATAACTGCACAGTTGCACAGCACAAGCATAAAAAATGATTTTTTTTTTTTAAAACAGAACAATCGTTTCAACTCAAATTTAGAAACAAATATTGAATATAACTGCAGTAAATTGCAAAAGTAGTAACCAAACAGCAAATGCTCCCTTGTCTTTGAACTGTTGAATTTCACCCTCCGGCAATTCACCAGATAGGAAAAGTTCAATTACAGGAATGGATGGTGGATCAGACTGCTGAGGCAGTTCCTTCTTTTTCCTGAGAATTAAGGAGACAATATATAACATTCAAGTTGAAATGTTCAACCAAATGAGGATATAAAAGATGGTAAAAGTTCTCACTTGCTTTTATTTTTCTTCTTTTACTTCTTTGATGAAACTTCTGCCAGAAATCAATTTTGAAATGCAGATTTGCGCATGTATTAGCAAAATGAAAGCAAGTTTTAAGAACGAAATCACTAAAGCACCACTAATTTAAGTAATCTAGATTCATAAAGACCACCACTGTATTACATTATGATGAGGTGGTCTTTATGATGAACTCACACACTGTAAAAGGAAAATTTAACACAAAGAGTTTAAGCCCTAGGAAGAGGCAAAACTTTGTATAGCAATAAAGATAATTTCCAACCAAATTAAGACAATGATAGGGACACAATTACAGTTTAAGTATCACTATAATTAGGTAATATTTATAGGTTCATTTATAATAACCTCATTGAGCTGGTAACTTCAGTTGCAGGCTCAAACATAACCATGGTTCAAAACAGATTTTAATTCTTCATGATAAATTTCTTGTTACACATTAAGTATTTGCCAACAAAGATTATTTTCTCCTCAATGAGCAAAAAGATGGAGGGGTGAGGAGAAGGACTTTTTTCATTGTTATTTTTTTCCATGCAACTGGTTGTTGATTAATAGTTTTGAGAGTTAATAGATTCTGCTTTTTCTAAATTGTGTTCCCTGTTGATGCACCACACTTTATAAAACAAGAAGAAAATTACTTTCCCCTTGCAATGGGTAGAGGCCAAGGAAGAGCAAGAATATCAAAGTTGTTACATCAAATGGTTCAAATAGAGAAAGAAGGAGAAGCATTTACATTGCTTTATTACCATTTAAATAGGGGTATAATGTTCCTAGAAAGCATTTAAAAAATTCATTTCAAATAATTTTATAATATTGCACAAGCAAATTAGGCATTTTTCACAACTGATAAGCATAACTACCAGATAAAATTGATCATCACAACAAGTATACGATGAAAGAATATAACGAATCATTGGATTGCAAATCAATAACTTTATTAAGTCTCTCTTACCTCAACAAACATACAAAAGTACTAGTTGTTATAATCAGTAGAGGCAGAGGAAGAGCGAGAACATTGAAGTTGCAACATCAAATCATTATCAGAAATTCAGAAGGAGACTTTTACAATGTTTTGTAGCTTTAAATGGGTGATGATATTCTTATATAGCATTTGAAACAAGTTCATTCCAAGAATTATATTGAATGAGCAAAATAGGCAATATTCAAGAGTGAACTACATAACAACCATATAAAATAGAGCAACACAAAAAGTGCACAATGAAAAATCACCTTTCCGCTCATCTTCATCTTTTTGCATTACCGAAGAAACATTGGACAGCTCTTCATTGCATTTACTGGTTCCGAAGTTCCATTTTCTTTGATAGAAATTTCTTTATTAAAGTTTTCATCTGCTATCCTTGAAAACCTGCTTGCAGAAGCATATATCAAGCTAATATCCATAATAGCATGATATAAACATTTCTGTTTCTTTTGTCTGTGCGCGTGTGATCAATGAAACTTAGTTCATTTCTTGATATATAAATAATTCTATGTAATGAAATAAATTTCGTTCACAAGCATGGATGTTCCTGCATTGCATCTAACTCTACCAAAATAAATAATCACCTTCAGTTGATAAATCTCCAGAAACTTGACGACAAATTATTCATAAAAAAAAAAAAATGAGAATTATTCCAACGACGCAATCTTAATCATATTAAAGAGAAATGAATAAGAAAATGATCTTCAGTGTTTACCTTATTGAACCTGGCAGAAACGAAGCAAGAAAGCTTTCTCTTCATAGACGGACCGAAAAACCCTCTTTCAGTCCTTCGCTACTCAGCTGCTCGCGGTTTATAAAACGACAGTCCTGAGCGCAATTTTGCTGAATGGACCATAAAAAGCCCCAATTTGCTGAATCGTTAGTAAGAGGACCAATGTTACGGGAGGAAATATTTCGACTTAGGACAGCTGCAAGCTGCTGTTAGGATTACAGTGTTTTATTCTTATTCGCGCTATATTCGCATCCTATTAAAAAGATCAACTTAAACTCTTCTATTTAATAATAATGTTAAAAAGGTAAAAAATTTAATCCCATAAAATCGAATCTTTTCGTATACAAATTCAAGTATCAATAACTTTAAATTACATATTGTATTAAAAATTATTATCTTAAAAAATTTTAATATAAATACATATATATTTATTTAATAAAAATATTTTTTAATAAAAAAATATTTTTATATATATTATATATAAATTTACATATTAATAATTTTAAATTATAAATTGTTTAAAAAATTATCACCTAAAAATTTTAATCCGAGAACTACTATCTCTATTTAATGAAAAAAAATACTTCCTTATATGTATAGAGAGAGAGAGAAATGGATAGTATTAAAATTATTTATATTAATCAAGTTTTATTTTTATGAAATTAAATAAAGCAATATTAAATATGTGAAACAGGTGGAGCGTGGAGAGTTGACCATATCTACTTGTTATAAAAAATTACCTACTGAGAAAAACTTTAAAAACCAATTTTTTCCTTAAAAGTTAAAACACTAGCTTAAATTCTCATACAAGGTTTCAACCCTTCCATATTGTGAGTCCAGTGCTAAAAAAATTACTGAGTTGAGGTAATTAAATATTAGTATTTAATAAAATGACAATTACAGTCTACATTCAGGTGTTTGATTTTATACCAAAACACGAGGTGTTCAGTGATATTTGTCCTTAAATTGAAGTACCGTGAGGATTTAAACGGTGACTTCGGTCGTTGTTTTTTTCATCGGTCGTTGTTTTTTTCATCAAGCTATGTAACTGTGTTCATTTTTGCAAATTACCGCAAAATAGGAAACGACAACGTTGCGGCGGCAGATCGGGAATTTGAGAACTTCGCTGAGAACGTTCTCAGTTTCTGAGAATTCTTTTGTGCGCGACGTTGTTAGAAAAATTAAAAGCGATCGCAGACTGAATTTCTCTCAGAATCTTTTTGGAGCTCAAAGAAAGAAAGGAAAAAAAATGCTGCGGCTGAGAGCATTCCGGCCGACCAATGATAAAATAGTGAAGATTCAGTTGCATCCAACACATCCATGGCTTGTCACTGCCGATGCGTCGGATCACGTCGCCGTTTGGAATTGGGAGCATCGGCAGGTAATTTACGAGCTAAAAGCCGGTGGTGTTGATCAGAGGCGTTTGGTGGGAGCCAAGCTGGAGAAGCTCGCCGAAGGCGAAACAGGTCCGATTAATCACTTCTAGAATTAATAAATTGATTAATTGCTGGATCTAGATGCTTAGGCATTTTGTTTTCCCCTTTTGTTGTTTGATAGAACCAAAAGGAAAACCTACAGAAGCAATTCGAGGAGGAAGGTGATTTTATCCTTGCATTTGCATTTGGATTTGTATTTTTCTATTTATTAAAACCTGATTGTTTGGGGGTGGCAAATGGTGGTATGTTTTAAGTGTTAAGCAGGTGAATTTCTATGATGATGATGTGAGATATTGGCAACTATGGCGGAATCGAGCTGCAGCTGCTGAGGCTCCAACAGCTGTCAGCAATGTTACTTCTGGTTTTACTTCTCCTCCTCCATCTACTAAAGGAAGACATTTCCTTGTCATCTGTTGTGAAAACAAAGCTATATTTTTGGACTTGGTCACAATGCGTGGCCGTGATGTACCCAAGCAGGAACTTGACAACAAATCACTTCTCTGGCAAGTTCTTATCACTGTTACTCATGTTATTTGATGGTGGTTTATGAGAAATTTAATTTATTCATTAATAATATTAATTGATGCTGTTTGCTGGAAAGTTTGAGCACTTTTTTTTTTTCCCTGAATTGAAGTAATGGATGTGATCTCCTAGCCATATTAATATTAATATTATTATTAATATTATTATTATTATTATTATTATTATTATTATTATTATTTTTTGCTGTTTATAACACTTCTAACTTATTTTGGTTTGACAATTCTGTTTATATTGGGGATGGAAATGTGTTGAACAACTGAAAGTTGTGATATGACCATTTCTGCCTTCATGTTGTTGCAAGAGACATGTATGCATTGTTCTACTCTCTTCTGTTCTGGGTATTCTTTCTCAGGGAATACATGGGTTATTATATAGAATGGGTTCATTCCACCCATTAAACTAGTCTGTTTGTCTGTGCAATATATGTTTTGGCTAGGTGGCAGCTAAAAAAATGTTATTGGTGTAAATTACTTTGTCAAAAAGCTATTTTTCCGCTGTCATGGAATAAGAAATAATAAATACACAAAATAGCTATTATTTTGGCATTCTCTTTTAAAGCAGCTGCAGAAACTTAAGCCAAGAGTAATCAGTTTTAATGCCATTAGAATTTTGATGTTGTAACATGTGCAGACGCCATTAGAAATGATTTCTTCTGTTCATCCAGTGATCACCGACATTGTGGTTGTTAAAATCCCTGCTATCTCTTTTACCTAATCTCTAATCTTCCACTTTCGTAAGTTTGCCTGAAGTACCATGTAACATGATACATATCAATATTACCCTTTCTTTAATTGTCATATCTTGCAGTATGGAGTTCCTATCTAGATCTGCCACTGGTGATGTTCCCCTTGTTGCTTTCGGTGCATCAGATGGTGTCATCAGGGTTCTTTCAATGATAACATGGAAGGTTTGTGGTTTGTCAAGTTTTTGCTTTGTCATGTGAATTATGATTATTAATTGTGTAGTAATTTTTGTTTCTCTGCAGCTTGTACGCAGATACACTGGAGGGCATAAAGGATCAATATCTTGTTTGATGACTTTCATGGCTTCTTCTGGTGAGGTAGATGTCTATATTTTCAAGTTTAATTTATTTTGCTATGCATACTTCTTTTACCAGATCAACTGTTAGACTTGGAATCTTAGTTTTTATGTTTAATCAGTGTGAATATTATGGGGTGAAGCTTTGTAACATTATTGTTTTCCAAAGATAAACAGATGTATGAATAAGAGAGATCTGTACTTGAAAGGCCAAGGTGTCGTTGACGAAAACAACATAAAATCTCAATGAAAGACATAATAATATCCTATTATGATAAGCGATTTATTACTATATGAAATATTTGAAAATGGAAGATAAAAGGGAAGTAGTTGCCTTTTGATGCTATGCATGGTGGAACTATGTCATATAGTTGCCAAGGTGGATTAAAGGGAGTCTAGAAGTTGAAAATCCCCTATTATTTGTTCCTGCATAGGGAAGAAATGGAAAGGAGTGGGAATAGGAAGATAGCTAGAGTACATCCCTTTAGCTGGAAAGAAATGATAAAATGGAATAGATTTGGAATAGTTGGATTTCCTTTAGGCCCAGCTGAACCTGATCTTTTAACTGGGTAGATGTAGAAGGAAAATCCATAGGTCTAAACGTTTTTGGTTTTCAAAATACAAATTGAATTATATTTTTCATTAAAAGAATCTCGTATTTCATTTTGACTGAGTGGTGGAAATTCAAAAATATAGACATCTAATTTTTCTTTTAGAAAACGTGTAAGAAGATGATCGTTATGGCGACGTCCCATCAGTTCACTGGGGTTTCCTATTGTCACGTAACATACATTATTTCTGTTATATTTATTGTTGTAGGCACTTCTTGTTTCGGGTGGTAGTGATGGTTTACTTGTACTTTGGAGTGCGGACCATGGTCAAGATTCACGTGAACTTGTGCCCAAGCTAAGTTTAAAGGTAACTATTCCTTAAATCTCCCTTTTTACACCATGTCCATTTTCTGAAGATGCTTTTGTCCTGGCTTTCTGTATACTTTTCTTTCTTCATCTTTTCTTCCTGGCCTTATAATAATTCCGGATTATTTATACTTTAGATTATTCTGAGGTGCAATATTTTCTAGGTTCCTGTGTACTTTGGATGAATTTATTGTTGTTCTTCTATCCTGTGCATGTACTTGTGGCTCCATGCATGCACATTGTATTAGTATGATTGTTTTGGATCTTGAACCAGTGACGTTGAGTGATGTTTTTGATATTTTTGTGTACAATACAATAGGCACATGATGGTGGGGTTGTGGCTGTTGAACTTTCTAGGGTGACTGGAGGTGCTCCACAACTAATTACGATTGGTGCAGATAAGACATTAGCCATATGGGACACAATCTCTTTCAAGGTGTTTTACCAAGTTTGAGGAGTTTTCATTTTTGTAGAAGCACTTCTTACTATTGGATTTCAATGATAGAAACTCTGGCATGTTTTCTTCTTACATTTGTTCACTTTTCCTTACAGGAGCTGCGGCGAATTAAACCTGTCCCTAGACTTGCTTGCCACAGTGTGGCATCTTGGTGCCATCCCCGAGCTCCAAACCTTGATATTTTAACTTGTGTCAAAGATTCCCATATATGGTAAGCTTATACCTTTCTCAGCAGCATTTATGATAGAGTTTCTTCAATTGTTTATCAGGGTTCTTTGTGCATAATGAGACAATCATAGCAGCTGTCAGCAAAAGAATCAAATTATGACAATTTTTTTGCGTAGCCATTTTTATGTTTGAAGGACCTTAGAATATTGTTTAAACTTCTGGCAGGGCTATTGAACATCCCACATATTCAGCTCTCACAAGACCCTTGTGCGAACTTTCCTCATTAATACCTCCTCAAGTATTAGCACCAAACAAGAAACTCAGGGTAAGTAGTGGTTTTTGTGGTTTTACTTGCAAAATTTCAATTTGTGGTTCCTATCTGTTTATTTTTTCTTTATATTTTGATATAATGAAGCCAATATGAGATGTTTGATAGTTGTAAGAGGAAATATATGATGTTATAACTTCCTGACACTGCCAGATATTTCGTGGCTCGCAATAGCATCTTAAAACACTCAGAATCATATATATATATATATATATATATATTTGGGTGAAATTTCAAATTCCTTGATATGGTTTTCACGTGAAATGCTTGCTTATATAATTTCTGTCATTTTAGCATTTACTATTTATTTTTACCTTTTTATTGTCTTTTGGAGTTCTTTTACAATTGGGAAGCTTCTCCTTGTTTTTCGGAACCGTTTGTGCACCTTCTTCTGAATTTCTCATTGTTTATGTAATCCTTTTTCATTTCCTAGCAAAAATTAAATTATTAAAGAATTATATTTTAACCAACATGCTTTTACCAACCTAATAATAATAATGATAATGATAATGATAATGATAATCATAATAATAATAAAAATAAAAAAAAAATCTTGTTCCTCGCTCCTCGCTCTTGTTTCGATGAATAAACCTCTTCTCTGATATAAAGAGGTTGTCTTATTTATTTTAATATGCAGGCAACAAAGTTATTCTCCCGTTCCACATATTTTCACCAAGTGATGCTTGTTTTCTTCCACTAATGGAATACTTAAGATTTAATGCATCTCTTGTGATGTCTGTCAGTTTTAGAATAGCAGAAATAAGGTTCATCAGCATGCACTACCGAACCTAAACTTCCAGTGGAAATCATGCTTTATACTGTTTTGTAACTGTCCAACTTGGATGGGATGTTGCTCATCCACTTGAAACAGGACCCTTTAACCACATAATATGTTTCTTTTTCTTAATTTTCTTGAATATATCTTGCTTGACATTAGTGAATTTTTACTACAGGTTTATTGTATGGTGGCACATTCTCTACAGCCTCACCTTGTTGCCACTGGAACTAATATTGGTGTTATTATCAGCGAATTTGATTCTAGATCTCTTCCGGCTGTAGCTCCCCTTCCAACACCCTCAGAAAGTCGGGAGCATTCAGCTGTCTATGCAATTGAAAGGGAGTTAAAACTGGTAAACTTTCAGTTATCCAGCACAGCAAATCCATCTCTTGGTAATAATGGCTCCTTATCTGAAATGGGAAGGTTGAAGGGGGACTCATCTGAAGCATTGCATATTAAGCAGATCAAAAAGCACATTAGTACACCTGTTCCTCATGATTCATATTCGGTTCTTTCTGTTAGCAGTTCGGGGAAGTAAGTTGCTTTGAAAATTTGCTTTGACGCATTGATATTTGGCTATTATTCATCAATTTCAAAGCATGTTACTGGGATGGTTTTGGCTGTAAAAACCTAGTTGCAATGATGAATTTTGTCATTTCATTGTCTTTATGTAGTTTGAAATATGTAAATCACTTTTTTATTCCAATATATCCAGAAAGAAAAGGGAGCTTTTATTCTTGTGGAAGCCTGTTCTAATTGCTTCTTATTTACCTTGACAATAACTTATGTTGTACAAATTTCAGCTCAAATATATTTCTGTATATTTGACTTGCACGGCATAATAGCTTATTTTTTATAATTTGATTTCAGGTATCTTGCCATTGTGTGGCCCGATATTCCTTACTTTTCTATCTACAAGGTCAGCGACTGGTCTATTGTTGATTCAGGTAGTGCAAGGCTTCTGGCTTGGGATACATGTCATGACAGATTTGCTATATTGGAATCGGCATTAGCTCCTAGAGTTCCTATAATTCCTAAGGGTGTTTCATCAAGAAAAGCAAAAGAAGCTGCCGCAGCTGCAGCAGCAGCAGCAGCTGCTAATGCTGCGTCCTCAGCCACTGTTCAAGCTCGTATCTTGTTGGATGATGGAACATCAAATATACTCATGAGGTCTATAGGTGGCTCCAGTGAGCCGGTATTTGATCTTTTCTTAATGCATACTGTTTCATTCTTTATATATTTGTATTGTTATTTGCCAACATTTCATGCTTAAAGTTGATAGAAATTGCTTTTGAGTATCACCTTTTGTTAAGCTTAAGTTAATTCTTTGGTGGTATTTATCATGCTTGCAATTATCTGCTACTGTTGTGTCATGCAAAACTTTCTAATTCTTTGTGGAAATTCTAAATGTGAAATATTGACATTGGTTTTTTAAAAGGATGTAGATCTATTTTTCAACATTCTTATGTCAATTATTTAATCACCTAACTTAACAAAATAAAAGCAGTGTGATATTGATGCTTGTGGTGTATCTAATCATATTAGATGAAGCTAGCTTACTACCTTTTACCCTCGTAGTGTTTACTTCTTGCGTTCATATTAATTCTTTTTAGTATCTTTATTTTTTTACTTTTATGCGATAATTTGTTGTCATGATGTATGGGCTGCAACTGAATTGTGTCTAACCCCTTTTTTGTTTTGCGCTGTTCAGTGCAAAACATTGTAATGGTTCTTCCTATCAAGCAAAATTCTCTATTATGATCTTTATGTTTTATTTTCCTGTAAAATACATTGCATAACTGATTTTGTGGCTGTGTGCTGAACTGATATGAGAAGTAAAGGGCCTTGTTGGAAAATTTTATCTGAAATTTATATGGTCAAACCAAAAAACAGTGGCAAAAATATGTTTTCTTCTCTGTCTATAATGTAATGGTCTTAAAGTGATCTCCTTATTTGTGTTCTTATATTGACAGCTAGGTATATTTTGTTGGTCATGATCTAGTGGTGAGTTATGCCTAGTTTCAACCTGACAGGTTGCGGACCTATGGGACCCTCTGCAGGGCAATGTTCTGATCATTTGACCCACAAAGCCAGAAAAATTAAATGCTTATTCCCTGACTCATGTAAATTTTTACTCGTAGGTTATTGGTTTGCATGGAGGAGCACTGCTTGGTGTGGCCTATCGAACATCTCGGAGGATTAGCCCTATAGCAGCAACAGCTATTTCAACAATTCAGTCTATGCCTCTGTCAGGATTTGGAAGCAGCAGCCTTTCTTCTTTCACAGCTTTTGACGATGGATTTTCTTCTCAAAGATCACCTGCTGAGGCAGCGCCTCAAAACTTTCAGCTATACAGGTGATGATGGAAGTCGCTTGTTTAACTTATCTGTCATCAAGTGTCGGATGCCCTGGTTTATTTTTGATTATTCTCATTTCAAGGCATTGGGTCCTACACTTGTGTTAGATTCATGGGATATTTTCAAATTCTTCCTCTGAGGTTTGACAAAATAATACTTAAATGCAATGTTTCATAAAATTAATAGAAAATACCTTTCAATAGTAATTAAAATATCCTTATATATAGTTTTAAATATTAGTAATGTTTTTCACATACTTTTCTTGAAATTTTGAAACTAACATATAACTCCTTTAAAGTTTTAAAAACTAACAAAAAGTACCTTTAAAAGTTATTTTTATATTTTGGTATTTAATTTAATAAATATATATAAATTATGTTATAATTTTAATATAATAATATTATAAATTATTTGCTCGTGTAAAATTATAAATATTTAATTTAATAAATATGTATAAAACTAAATGATATGAATATATATATATATATTTATATGCATTATAAATTATCTATTTGTATAGAATTATTTTTACTGTTTTAAAATATTTTTATAATAATTAAAATTAGTTGAATTAGAAAGTTTTATTTAAAAAAAAGAGAATTGAATAGCTCAAATACTTGTAAATGTAAAATTTTTAATTTTTGTTTTTTCTAAATGAAAATTTTTAATTTAACTAATTTCAATAATCATAAAAATATTTACAATGGTTAAAATACTTTTATAAAAGTAAATAATTTATAAGATTTATTTGCATATATTTATATCATTTATTTTTATATATATTTATTAAATTAAATATTTATAGTTTTACATGAGCAAGTAATTTATAGTATTGTTCTATTAAAATTAGCATATAATTTACGTATATTTATTAAATCAAATTAAATATCAAAGCATAAAAATAATTTTTAGAGATACTTTTTGTTGGTTTTTAAAACTTTAAGGGAGGTATATATTAATTTTCAAAATTTCAAAGAAGGTATGTGTAAAATATTACTTATATTTAAAATTATATATAAAGATATTTTAATTATTTTACTTTTTAAATTACTGTTGAGGAGTATTTTCTGTTAATTTTATGAAATTTTGTATTTAAGTGTTATTTTACCAAATTTCAGGGGAGGTATTTGAAAACACGCCTTAGATTACTCAATTATGCTGGATGTTTATCTTTTAGGTGTATGCTCATTAATTCTAATCTTTTTCCTACCATTATTTTTTCTGAAAATACCAGAAAAATCTATTAATGCTTCAAACAGTTTGAGAAACAAAGCTATTTAACTGTTTTTATTTTCCATTCCCTTGAAATTTTGGTCTTGAATTTTGAGAGTTAATCCTACTTAGAACAGAAAAAATAATTTAATTTCTTCAGTTGTCCACCATAGATCTGCCAAGCATTCAAATCTATACAGTATTTTTCCGAAAATACTAGAAAAGCAAGTATTAATTCTTTAAAGAGTTTGAAAAACAAAGCTATTTAACTGTTTTCATTTTCCATTACCTAGCAATTTTGGTCTTGAATTTTGAGGGGTAATCCTTCTTGGAGCAGAAGAAAATAATTTAATTTGTTCACTTGTCCACCATAGGCCCTGCCAAACAATGTTCAAACCTGTCCAGTTCTCCTGTGAATACTATCAATTTGCGGTCTCCTCTTAATACCGTAATCCACATGGTCATCATGGGTTCAGTTGGTTTTTATACCTTATATTGCTGTGGCTAATATTTCATCCTCTTGGTTTCAATTATATTAACCGCTTTTGTTTAAAACCAAAGGATTCTCAATTCCCTTTATGTTTTTCTTTCAGTATTTTCTTTTCTAGTATCTATTGTGGTGTACATTAATGTAATATGGCTTTTATCTACAAATTAAAAAAATGTTCATAGGTGTTGCATTGTTCTTTCTACAATCTCTTTGCTAATATCTATTGTGGTGTGCATTCATGTATTATGGTTTTTATCTGCTGATTGAAAGGAACTGTATGGGTTCCCTTTTTTACTGTGTATAATGTTTAATTAAGGTTGTGATGTGCAGTTGGGAAACTTTTCAGCCTGTGGGTGGGTTACTTCCTCAACCGGAATGGACTGCCTGGGACCAAACTGTTGAGTATTGTGCTTTTGCTTATCAGCATTACATAGTCATATCTTCTTTGCGCCCTCAATATAGATTCCTAGGAGATGTTGCAATACCCTATGCTACGGGAGCTGTTTGGCATCGGAGACAGCTGTTTGTGGCTACACCAACTACCATTGAGTAAGATATTGGTTTACCGCATAATCATATTCAATTGGCTCAATGCTCTTCCACATTCTTGATTATTATCATATTGTTCTGATGGACAAAAGAGCTAGTGACGTTGGTATCTGCAATTAATTTGTTTGTGTTTTGGTTATTCTAGGAATAAGTCAAAGAATGTTAAGTGTCTCTGCATTAATAAAGGTTCCCTGTTTTGTTATTTCCAAGTCTTGAAGTGGATCAAACATTACTCTGAAGAATCTTAAATCTATAGGACACTGGATCTTGCCGTGTCAAATCATTTATATATTCTCTTTCACTTTTGTGGACTGCTTGTTCTTCCATTTTTGTAGTTTTCTTTATCTTCAATGTAGTTTTCTCTTTATAAATATTGCGGTTGGTTGAGAATTGGAGTAATGAGCATAGCAATATACCATGCATGTTTGGCATCAGGTGTGTTTTTGTGGATGCTGGCATTGCACCGATAGATGTAGAAACAAGGAAGATTAAAGAAGAGTTGAGATTGAAAGAGGCACAGGCAAGAGCAGTTTCTGAGCATGGAGAATTGGCCCTCATCACAGTAGCAAGTCCTGAAACTGCTGCTCAAGAAAGACTAAAGTTGAGACCCCCAATGCTACAGGTTGATTTCTTTTTTGAAAAAAAATTCATGTTTATTTGAAGTTTGCTGTTATGTTTGCTAGAAGGAATTTTATTCTCTATTGTAATATATAGGCAGTCTTCTGAAGGTGGAACAGTTAAGAAGGTAAAGTTGAGCTGAAGTTGAGATTCTAGTGCTTAATGGGCATTAGAAAAACATAATTCAGATTTTGTGTTGCTACTGTGGATGGCTGAGTAAAGCTCTCTATTGGCATAAATCATGAAAATTTTCTATGATAATTAAAAAAGCATAATTGATGAACTTTGCATGAATGATATTTATCTTTCATCAATGATGAGAATCTTGTTGAAGCTTTCCTTAGGTTAGCAGTTATAAATCTCTTAGCATTTTAACTTTATGAAAAGTCTCTGAGCTTAAATTTACTTCATTCAGGTGGTCCGATTAGCTTCTTTTCAACATGCTCCTTCTGTGCCTCCTTTCTTAACGTTGCCGAAACAAACTAAAGCTGAAGGGGATGATTCTATGATGCCAAAAGACATTGAGGAAAGAAAGGTTAATGAAATAGCTGTTGGTGGTGGAGGGGTGGCAGTGGCAGTCACTCGTTTTCCAGCGGAGCAGAAACGACCAGTTGGACCACTAGTTGTGGTGGGTGTCAGAGATGGAGTTCTTTGGCTTATTGATAGGTAATTGGAACCCCTTTGTTTCAGGAATCCCTTGAGTAGTTAAAGATTTTATACTGTTTACTAGTAAGTTAATACTCTTTGAAAAACAAGTCCATGCTTTTTTTTTTTTTTTTTTAAATCTAAGCATTGAAGAAAAGAAATTGAGAAGTCCATCAATAATTCTAATCTTACCTCCCTTTTTTTTTTTCATCTGATTATTAGGTACCAATATTGAGGGCCTATGAGAGTATTTATCTACCAATTTGAAACTTTATCTCCAAATAAGTGAACAGATTTTGTAATTTTCACTTCTAAGGAAAGATTAACTAATTTATTATTTTAATATATAGTAAGTTGTTGTTTTAGATTAAAATATTATAACAATCATGTATAATAATTTAATTTTTAGTAAAAAGAAAAAACATTTATGTATTATAATTTGATGAAAATGCAATCGTTCAGTTCCCCTTTTAAGGGTTATTATATGCAATGTGAGAATTTATTTATTTATTCTTTTTTGTGCATTTTAAGTGTTTGTTCTGTTCCCTGCAATTTCTGATCCTGCAAACTGCAGTATCCATTGCTAATGATAATAGGGTGACCAAGATTTTGTATAATCAAGTTGCTTCTATTTGGTGCTGCAATTTCTTGCTCCCAAAAAGTTTAGGGTGCTAGGGTTTTCCACTTCTTGTAAAGGGAGAGTATTTTAGTTGTCACCTTCCATGACATATTCTTTTTTTTGCTGATCAATTATACTCAATTATCTGCCATAATTAATATATGAAAATGAGAATTTTGTTTTCTTTGTTTAGTAAATGTGTTATCTGCTGTAATTAATAGATTACAATGGGATTGTTATTTTTACTTCATTAGGTACATGTGTGCACATGCCTTATCCCTGAGTCATCCTGGAATTCGTTGCCGGTGTCTTGCTGCCTATGGAGATGCTGTTAGTGCAGTAAAATGGTATTATTATTATTATTATTTTGAGTTATAATCCTGTTACGTTTTTTAAAATTATATTTTGTTATACAGGGCTAGTAGGCTTGGTAGAGAACATCATGATGATTTAGCACAATTCATGCTGGGGATGGGCTACGCTACAGAAGCTCTTCACTTGCCTGGAATATCTAAAAGGTGTGCAATGTTAACTTATTACCTTATTGTTTAGGGGCTACAATGACTATTATTATGACTAATTTTCATTGTTCGAGCTATGTGTTGATGTTTTATTCATCTGAAACTCAAGTTTCCATGATGTGACGCCTTTGCGTGTTTTGCATTGTTGGTTGGTGTGTCAGTAACTTTTTGCTTGTAGTGGACCCTTAGGATATTAAATTTAATTAAAGTCATTCCAGGCAATGTATGCATCATTAGCAACTGCAGCAGGAGCATTTGGTTATTCTTGCCATATGATTGATGGATTTGCCATGTTTCTTAGGTTGGAGTTTGATCTGGCCATGCAGAGCAATGATTTGAAAAGAGCTCTTCAATGCCTCATTACGATGAGCAACAGCAGGGACATAGGACAAGATCATGCTGGGCTTGAATTGAACAATATTCTCAATTTAACAGCTAAGAAGGAAAATATTGTGGACGCTGTCCAAGGAATAGTTAAATTTGCCAAGGAGTTTTTAGATCTCATTGATGCTGCAGATGCTACAGGACAAGCTAATATTGCCCGTGAAGCTCTTAAGAGATTAGCTGCTGCAGGTTCAGTGAAAGGAGCATTACAGGGCCATGAGCAGAGAGGACTTGCTCTACGACTTGCAAATCATGGAGAGTTGACACGATTGAGTGTATGTACCAATACTTATAAATGCTTCTCTTTCCCTACTTGTTCTTACAGCTGTTTGATGCATGCCGAGTTGTTTTATCAATCATATTCTATAAAATTACTATTTTGATTAATATATTTATAATTTTGTGATGATATGTGATCTTGTTTCATTCTGCTTCTCTTGCAATAATATATCTGAATTGAATTGAGGCATGCAAGAAAATTTCAACGTTATGTTGTGTGTAATCTGTGCTGGTCTTTCTGCTTACAATGTAATAAAAGGATGTTTACTTGGCATAGATAACTATGGTTGAGTTTTTATTGTGTGACTTATCTTGCATGTAGCTTCTTCTTAGTTTAGTTGCAGTTTTAGTATAGATCATCCGATTTCTTTAAAAGGGTGTTAATATGGTTTCACTGATGTGTCAATGGGCTGAGGATGGAGCCTGCAAGGTCATCAAAATTTTAGGTTTAAGTTTGGTGGATGGTGGTGGTGATTTTCTCTCAGAATTTGCAACGAAGGATGTGTGAGATCCTTGAAGAAGGCAGTAAGCACATAGGAGATATTCTTACACAGATCTTTGCTGGGAGAAGGGTGCATAGATTCTTTATTTGTGGCAATTCTGTGCCATGTGATGTTTTTAATGTTCTAATAACATAATAAGCGGTTTCTCATGGGGCCATACCACTTGCTGCCTCTGTTTTCTACATTTTCTCCCAATTTCCTACCAAAATTTGTTATGTGAATAAATGCATTTTCAATTTACTCTAAGACCTTCATGCACCAAACGCATCCCTTAAAACCGATTGTAGAGTGGGTTTGTGACTTGCTCTTGAAAATCATTAGTAATGGAAATGATTAGCTGGTCCATTATTGATATGTGGTGTGGAGGCTACGGTTTGTGTGGGGACACAGAAAGATATCAGTGGGCATTAATCAAATCTTGTTGGCTGTTGTATCTGGAAATTCAAAGGTGAAAAATAACTATCTAAGATGGCCTGACTAAGTAGCAGGAAGCCTTCTTTACAACTGATGGTGTTATGTGAATTTCGATTTTTGTTCATTTGACTTTTACATTGTCAGCAGTTTGTAGGTTGATTTTTGCTTTATATTGGCGTAGTCATGCTGGTGCCATGCAAAAAGAAATATTGTCATTCAACTTCTGTCACTTTTCCCATTGGGAAGTTGGCCTACAATTCGTGGCCTTTGCACATTAAAGGAGTGCTTTTACACATTAAATGAGTGAATAATGTTGGGAGGGAGTAATGTTCACTGGGCTTAATGGTGCAGTCCTGTGCATTGTTTATCACAAGAGAACTGATTATTTGATACATAGCCACCAATACTACATGTTTCTCTTGCCTTGATGGTTCCTTTTTTATTTATTTACTCAGTTTTTATTTTTTTAAGTTCTTCAATTAATTGTCTGTATTCCCTGCAGGGTTTGGTAAATAATTTGATTACACTTGGGTTGGGACGTGAAGCATCATTTTCAGCTGCAGTTTTAGGGGACAATGCTCTTATGGAGCAGGCTTGGCAGGATACCGGGATGCTTGCTGAGGCTGTGCTTCATGCTCAAGTATGATTTGTTTTTATGAACAGTTTTGTTTTGACTCTTGAATTGATACTTTGATGTAATCAGTCTCGTGAATTATCTCAGGCTCATGGACGACCAACACTGAAGAACTTGGTTGAGGCCTGGAACAAAATGCTACAGAAGGAGGTTGAGCACACTCCAACCACAAAGACTGATGCCGCAGCTGCATATCTAGCTTCCCTCGAGGAACCCAGGCTTTCAAGTTTGACTGAAGCAGGGAAGAAACCACCAATTGAAATTCTTCCACCAGGAATGCCATCTCTTTCAGCTTCAATTTCCATTCATAAAAAACCTGCTCCTGGTACAATGAGTTCACAACAGCAACCAAGCAAACCATTGGCACTAGAAGCACAACCTTCTACCTCTGCACCAGCCGAAGGAAGTGCTGCAGGACCAGGTGAAGGAAGTTTACCACAACCTGCGGAAGGAAGTTCTCCACCACCAGACAAAGGAAGTGCTCCACCCCCACCTGATGGAAGTTCTCCGCCACCACCTGATGGAAGTTCTCCGCCACCACCTGAAACTAGTGAACCCAATTTGGGAAGTAATTCAGATAAGGCTGTGTCTGCTTTGGATGAAAGTGCTCCTCGAATATCTACAACTGATGCAATACCTTCCGAGGAACCGACTCAGGTAACCGATCCACTGGAAAAACCCAAGCAAACAAATGTTCCAACTACATTACAAATGAGTGACCAACTTGCTTAACTGTTAGTCCAAGCAATCTGTTGATTCTTTCAGTTTCGAGGGATTTTAATCCATACAGAGGAGAACCATGAGAGCTGTGTAAAATATTTAAAAAAAGTCGGAAATTATGTTTGAATTTGTTTTCCATAATTTTTTTTGGATGATACAATGTTTTCTCCCTGTATATTTGTCATATTTCTTTATCATCTAATGAGAGGGTATTATTGTTTATTTTTCTTGTAGCATACGCTTATTTTGTGAATGATAGTTTGAATATTTTGTATTGCTTTTAACGTAAATTTTACATATTATTAATTCTTATCAATTTATTTGATTTTATACTTGAAGATTAAGGGTTATGGTTTAGGATTTAGGGAAATAAGTTGGGAGTTTAGGGTTTAAAATTTGGAATTTAAGGTTTAGGGTTTTAAAGTTTTGGATTTAGGGTTGAGATTTAGAGATTTAAGATTTAGAGATTAGGATTCGAGATTCAAGATTTGGGTTTAGAGTTTAATATTTAGGATTTAGAGTTGAGTTTAAAATTTAGAGTTTAAAATTTAAGATTTTTTTTTAATTAAAAAATTTTATTCAAGAAAACCTCACTTTTGGTGGAGGAAAACCATCATTACAAAAATGAGATGAATGATAGAATAAAAGGATAGAGAGAGTAAGAAGAGAAACCAAAAGAAAGGATTACAAAAACAAAGATAAAAGAGAAAACAATTAGTAATGCTTTTTAAAACAAACATTTGGTATGCCGCATAAGTCCATTCTAAAGTAGCCTTTAGCAAGTTGAGGTAGATCTTGCACGCGTGAAAAGATGTCACGTCCTTCTAGATTAGCTTTTGTTTTAGCTAAAATATCCGTACATGTATTAGTTTCATGAAATATATGTTTATAAGAGTAAGACTATCTTACTAAATCCAAAATGGGATCCCAATACTGGCAAAGGCACCGAACCTCACATTTACCTTCTTTCAGCATATCCACTAGTACCATAGAATCAGATTGAATCATCACGCTCGGTAAGTTTAACTCCATGTCTAGGCAAAGTAGAAGCCCATTGTATATCGTTCTACACTTTGCCATCAAATTGGATGACCACCTATAATAGTAGGAAAATGCTTTCATGAGGTTCCCTTTATCATCCCAAATAAAACCCCACCACCACTCATACTAGGATTCTCCTTCGTTGTACCATCGACATTCAACATATAAAGCCCAAAACTAGGTCTTTCCTATTTCACAATAATGGAGGAAAAAGTCTAAGTATAAAAAGCTCTAAACCTTAGCCTCTCCAAAATGCCTAATTCCTGATTGGATTCGCTTTGAGTGTTACAGAAGATGGATTTAATATGAGAACACCAGCTCCGAATCCTTAATAAAACTGAGTAAACATCGCCTTTTTTCCGATCAAACTTTAACATAATTTGTTGTCTTTACAATTCCCACAATATACAGGTAAAAAGAATGCGTCAAATTCTTTTAATTTATTGAGAAGAGCCTTTACCCGTAAAGATAAAATTAAGCCAACATGGAAACGACTTGTCACCTAACTTACCTAGTTTAAATTCTGTTAGAAACCAGTCCCAACACCCATTCACCCATTCCTCTTCAAAGAATAAATATGATATAGATTCGTTGACACCATAAACACAACAAACACATTTTGATGGTAAGGCAATCCTCATCTTACATATCATATTATTCGTAGGAAGCTTTCTTCACAATAAAAATTAGAGGAAAAATGATATTTTTGTTGGTAAAAATAGTGCCCCATATGTGTTTTCCCCACCCCACGAAAGAACCCTTCCTACGAATCACTTGTTAAACTGAACATATAGAGAAAATCCCGTTAGAGGTCTCGTTCCAAGCCATAGAGTCTTCAGAATGATCAATTGTAATTCAAGAATAATAAATCTCCTGAATTACATTTGCTGGGAGACCAAGCTGGCTAAGTTTTTCATATTGTCCTAAGATATCTTTAACCTGTAAGTGAGGCTCCATAATCGTAACACCATGATAATCTGCTAAAAGACCAAAAGGGAGCCACGCATTAAACCAAAACTTAATATCAACTTTACCAATATCCCAACGAGCATGACTTGGGGTTTAAGGTTTAGGTTTTTATTTTTATTTTTTTATGGTTTAGAGTTTTAGTGTTTAAAGTTTAGGGTTATGAGTTTAGAGTTTGAAATTTTGGGCTTTATGGTTTAGAGTTTGGAGTTTGAAGTTTGGAGTATAGGGTTCAGGATTTAGGGTTTAGGGTTTTAGGATTTTAGTATTTTTAGGGTTTAGGGTTTTGGGTTTTCATTTTTTTTTTTTCAAAAAAAACTAAATCTTATTAATAATCCTTACAAAAGGTGGAGGAAACCATGGGTATAGAACTGACAGGGCTTAAGATGAAAATTTATTAACACCTGGGACAATTAATAACAAACAAAGGACAAAATAAAGATACCACTTGAAAGTAGGATTAAAAAAGTCTTTTGGTTGTTCCTCAATTGTTTCAAAAGTACGATACCATTTGAGACAGGTACCCTCTTTGGCTAGAAAATCTGCACAAGTATTTGCCTATTGAAAAACATGCCTAATTAAGTTAAATTGACGAACAAACCTAAAGACTTCATTCTAGAGCTTATGAAGCTACGAGACTTCACATTTACCATGAATCAACATATCCATCAAAAATTTAGAATTGGATTCAATAATGACATTGGATACATTGATTCCCAATTCAAGACAAAGAAAAATACCATCATACATGGCTTGAAATTCTGCCATCATATTAAAAGACCGACTATAGTAGTGAGAGAAAGCTATCACAAATTGGCCTTTAGCATTGCGGACAATGCCACCACCCCCACTATAGCTTGGATTCCCATTTGTTACCCTATCCACATTTAAAGTAAAAGACCCAAAAGGAGGGTGTATCCATTTCATGATAGTTGACGAAAAAAGCTAAATGAAAGAAACCCCAAAACAAATAGATGTGAGCATGGCCTTTTCACTAGCAGAGTTACACGTAATATTGGTGAAAATGATTAGAAAATAAGAAAGCTAACTTCGGACTTTGGCTAGAATTGACAAGATGCGTCTCTTATTATTCTCAAATTTCAGGTTATTTCTCTATTTCCACAATTCCCAAAGTATAAATGCCAGAATAAGATAACAAACTTGTTGGACCTAGAGAGAAAAACCTTGATCCGCAAAGATCAATTCTAACTAGCCTTGAAAAGTGTTCCACTTCAACAACTAAGAGCAAAATTATTCACAAACCACTCATAGCATTCTGTAGCCTAGTCCACATCAAAAAACAAGTGTGGAATTAATTCATTCGCGACTTGAAAACAACAAACAAAACTGGAAGAAAAAGTAATCACTATCTTACTCACCAGATAATTCATAGGTAGTTGCCACCAAAATAATCACCATAAAAAAAAGTAGATTTTTGTCGGTAAGATAGAATTCCAAAGCTGTTTGCCCCAACTCACTAGAGGTGACTTCAAATGGACCACTTGCCAAGTTGATTTTGCAGAAAAACAACCGTTAGGGGTTGCACTCCAAAATATAGAATCTTCAACGTCAGTAATGACAGTTCCTAAACAAGAAATATCGTGAACCATGTGAGCTGGGAAGCCAAATCTCGATAGATTGCCAGGATGACTGAAAATCTTTTTAACTAGTAAAACTTGTTGAGTAACTGAAACCTTAGGAAGATTAGCTAGAGGACCAAATAGGAGCCTTTTATCATGCCAAAAACTAATTTTTCCTTTCCTAATTTTCTAGTAGGCTAATTGTTTCGTAACTAGCCAGGCTTTTTGAACTTTTTTCCATTTATAATTACCTCGGATGTTTGGAAGACAATTTGCCATTGTACCATACTTTGCTTGCATGAAAGTTGTCCATAGCGAATTATGCGTATGAAATTTCCATGCCAATTTCATATGAAGTGCTAACATGATGCCTGACAAGTTTTACACACCAAGGCCACCCTCCTTTGTAATATGTGTGACTTTTTACCAAGATAGCAAGTGCCTTTGCTGAGAATGCCCTTCATGCCAAAGAAAATTTGAACACAATCTATTAATCTTGGAAATAACACCTTTAGGGACGTCAAAAACAACAAAAGTATGTATAAGATTACTAGAAAGCACATGTTTGATCAAAGTAAAACACCCTTATAATGAGAGAAGTTTAACTAGCTAGCACTTCACTTTGTTATTGATTTTATCCACTAAATCACTAAAGTAATAATACTTTGACAATCTTTTAAAAGTCATACTACCAAGATAGGTAAATAAAAGTAACCCTTTTGTAAACCCTATAATTTTTACAAGACTAGCTCACTAGTGTAAGCACATTGGAGAAATCAAAAAGGAACTTTTGGATCGATTAATACATTGCCCCAATGTTTTTTAATAACCATTAAAAAAAAAAACCAATAGACTTTCTAAATAACTTTTGTAACCATTTAAGAAAATTAACGTGTCATCAGCAAACGGAAGATGAGAAATAGTGAAAAATTTATCAAGCACCTTATAGGGCATAACTTTTTTTATCATATACAAGTCTTGAAATTTCTTGGTTGAGCACCTCTTCGGCTAAGATAAACAAAGCCGTAAATAGCAGATAACCCTGTTGTAGGTCTCTTTTACCAATGAAAAATGAACTCGAAGAACCATTAATAAGGATGGAAAGTGGGTTATCTATCACACACTAACAAGCAAAATTAATCCATCTCTTTGAGAATCCAAACTTTGCCAACACTTGGAATAAAATATCCAAATTCAATCTATCAAAAGCTTTCTACATATCTAAATTGAGAATGACATTGCGCTTTTTATTACCTTTGTCAATACTTTGAACGAACTCTTAAGTGAAAGCAATATTTTCATAAGTACACCAACCCTCCACAAAAGCCTCATGTTTTGATGAAATTAGTTTAGGAAGAACATTACTGGCATGATTCGTCATAATTTTAGAAATAAACTTATAAGTAACATTATATAAACTTATCAGACTTAATTCGCTAAAATACAGTAGCTTATCCTTTTTCGAAATGAGCGTGAGAAAGGTAACATTCCAAGAGGCAATAAGCGAATCTCCTTTAAAAAATGCCTAAATACCTTGAATGACATCATCTTAACACTATTCAAACAAGAGTGAAAAAAGAAAATTGACAAGATGCATCAATTACCATTCATAAATGTCAAGTTATTTCTTTGTTTCCATAATTCCCAAAGTATAAACGTTAGAATAAGATGATGAACTTGTCGGACCTGGAAAAAAGAACCTTGACCCGTAAAGATCAATTCTAACTAACTCTGAGAAGTGTTCTCACTTCGACAATCAAAGGCAAAATTATTCACTAACAGCTCGTAGCATTTTGTAGCCCAATCCTTATGAAAACAAAAATGTGGAATTGATTCATTTCGAGACTTGAAAATAATAAACATATTTAGAAGGAAGAGCAATCCCCATTCTAATTACCAAATGATCTGTATGTAGCCATCGCCAATATAATCACCATAGAAAAAACGAGATTTTTATGGGTAAGATAGGATCTTGAAGATGTCTGCCCCAACCCTCCAATGGTGACTTTGTAAGGACCACTTGCTATGTTGATTTTATAGAAAAATAACCGTTAGGGTTTGCACTCCAAAACATTGAATCCTCAATGTCAGTTATGACAATTCCTAAACATGACATATCATGAACCAGGTGAGTTAGGAGGCCAAGTCGCAATAGATTGCGAGGATAATCAAAAACCACATTAACCAGTAAATCATGTTGAGGAATTGAAACCCTAAGAAAATCAGCAGAAGGCCAAACAACAACCACTTATTATACCAAAAACTAATTTCTCCTTTACCAATTTTATAGTAGGCTAATTGTTTCGCAACTAGCCAAATTTTTTGAATATTTTTCCATCTAGCGTTACCATGGATGTCTTGAAGACAATTGGCCATCGTACCATACTTTGCCCGTATAAAAGTTGCCCATAGCGAGTTATGTGTCTAGAATCTCCATACCAATTTCATACGAGGTGCTAACATGACGCCTGACAGGTTTTGCACACCAATGTTATCTTCATTTGTAATATGCATAATTTTTTATCAAGATAGCTAGTGCCGTTGAGGAGAATGCCCCTCATGCTAATGAAAATTTGACAAGAATCCATTAATATTTAACAACCTTAGGGATATCAAAAACAACAAGAGTATGTATGGGAATGCTAGAAAGCATATGGTTGATAAAAGTAAGATGCCTACCCAATGAGAGAAGTTTAGCTTGCCAACTCATCATTTTGTTACTGATTTTATCCACCAAATCACTAAAGTAATAATGCTTCGACAATATTTTAAAAGTCATACAACCAAGATAGGTAAACACAAGTAACTCTCTCGTAAACCCTGTAATTTTTGGAATAAGACTAGTTCGCAACTGTGAGCACTTTGGAGAAATCAAAAGCGAACTTTTGGATCGATTAATGCATTACTTTGATGTTTTTTGATAACCATTTAAAAAAAAAAAGATTTTCCAAAGAATTGTTGTGACCATTTAATAAAATCATTGTGTCATCAGCAAACAGAAGATTAGAAAGAATGGGACATCTATTAAGCATCTTATAAGGCATAACTTTTTTCTCACATACAAGCCTTGATATTCCTCAGCTGAGCACCTTTTTGACCAAGATAAATCAAGTTGGGCATTGCAGATAACCCTATCGTAGACTTATTTTACCAGTGAAATATAAATTCAAATAACCATTAATAAGGATAGAAAATGGGTTGGCTATCATCACTGACGAATAAAATTAATCCATCCCTCTGAGAGTCCAAACTTTACCTACACCTAAAATAAAAAATTCAAATTCAATTTGTTAAAAGCCTTCTACATATCTAAACTGAGAATGACCTTGCCCCCTTTGTTACCCTTATTAATACTTTAAACCAACTCTTGAGTGATATCAATATTTTCATAAATAAGCCGACCCTGCAAAAATGTCCTCTGTTCTGACGAAATTTGTTTAGAAAGAAAAAAACTAACATGATTCACCATAATTTTAAAAATAATTTTATATGTAATATTACACAAACTTATTGGCTTGAATTTGCTAAAATTCAGTGACTTATCCTTCTTCAAAATAATTGTCAGAATGGTAGCCTTCCAAGAGGCTGCAAGTGAATCTCTGTTAAAAAATGCATGAATAGATTGAATGACACCACTCTTTACAATATCCTAACAAGAGTGAATATAAGAAATCGAAAATCCATTTGGACTTGGAGCACTATCCACCTTAGATGAGAAAACCATTTGTTTAATTTTTTCTTCAGATGGAATAGAAGTTAAGAAGTAATTATCTTTGTCAGAAATAAGTTTCATAATAAGATCTACTCGATTCAAAGGATTTTCACAATTCTCATGTAACTAAAGTTTCATAAAAAATTCATTACCCTTACTTTTGAGAATCATCTAGGAATTTTAAAATTTTGATATTTGGAGCATAGAGGAAATAAAACTTGAGGG
>CP135543.1:0-18605 GCA_032402905.1 Khaya senegalensis
GGACGAAATTGCGGGATGATCTTGCGGAAGGTTGGCGAACCTTTGGGAAGTCCATGGTGCCGCATTCTGTGCATGCTACGAATGGCAGAACTTTAGGCTAGTCACAGAGCATTTTTAGGCAACCAACCAATGTGCAGCAGTGGCGGACGAAATTGCGGGACGATCTTGCGGAAGGTAGGCGAACCTTTGGGAAGTCCATGGTGCCGCATTCTATGCATGGTACCAATGGCACAACTTTATGCTAGTCGCAGAGCCTTTTTCGGCAACCAAGCACTGTGCGGCAGTGGTGGACAAAATTGCGGGACGATCTTGCGGAAGGTAGGCAAACCTTTGGGAAGTCCATGGTGCCGCATTCTGTGCATGGTACCAATGGCACAACTTTAGGCTAGTCGCGGAGCATTTTTAAGCAACTAACCAATGTGCGGCAGTGGTGGACGAAATTGCGGGATGACCTTGCGTAAGGTTGGCGAACCTTTGGGAAGTCCATGGTGCCGCATTCTGTGCATGGTACCAATGGCCCAACTTTAGGCTAGTCGCGGAGCATTTTTCGGAAACTAACCAACAAATGTGTGGCAGTGGTGGATGAAATTGTGGGACGATCTAGCGGAAGGTAGGCGAACCTTTGGGAAGTCCATGGAGCCGCATTCTGTGCATGGTACCAATGGCACAACTTTAGGCTCGTCGTGGAGCATTTTTCGGCAACCAACCAATGTGCTGCTGTGGTGAACAAAATTGCGGGACGATCTTGCGGAAGGTTGGCAAACCTTTGGGAAGCTCATGGTGCCGCATTCTGTGCATGGTACCAATGGCACAACTTTAGGCTAGTCGCGGAGCATTTTTTGGCAGCCAACCAATGTGCGGCAGTGGTGGACGAAATTGCGGGACGATCTTGCGGAAGGTTGGCAAACCTTTGGGAAGTCAATGGCACCGCATTCTGTGCATGGCACCAATCGCACAACTTTCGGCTAGTCGCGGAGCATTTTTCGGCAACCAACCAGCCAATGTGCGGCTGTGGTGGACGAAATTGCGGGACGATCTTGCGGAAGGTTGGCGAACCTTTGGGAAGTCCACGGTGCCGCATTCTGTGCATGCTACCAATGGCAGAACTTTAGGCTAGTCGCGGAGCATTTTTAGGCAACAAACCAATGTGTGGAAATGGTGGACAAAATTGCGGGACAATCTTGCTGAAGGTTTGCGAACCTTTGGGAAGTCGTTGGTGTCGCATACTGTGCATCGTCCCGATGGAACAATTTTGGGCTTGTCGCTGGGCATTTTTCGGCAACCAAGCGCTGTACGGCAATGGGGGACGAAATTGTGGGGTGATCTTGCGGAAGGTTGGCAAACCTTTGGGAAGTCCATGGTGCCACATACTATGTATGGTACGAATGGTCCAACTTTAGACTAGTCGCGGAGCTTTTTTCGGCAACCCAGTACGGTGCAGCAGTGGCGGACGAAATTGCGTGACGATCTTGCGGAAGGTAGGCAAACCTTTGGGAAGTCCATGGTGCCGCATTGTGTGCATGATACCAACTGCACAACTTTAGGCTAGTCACGGAGCATTTTTCGGCAACCAAGCACTGTGCGACAGTGGTGGACGAAATTGCGGGACGATCTTGCGTAAGATAGGCGAATCTTTGGGAAGTCTATGGTGCCGCATACTGTGCATGGTACCAATGGCCCAACTTTAGGCTAGTCGAGGAGCATTTTTCGGCAACCTAGCACTGTGCGGCAGTGGTGGACGAAATTGCGGGACGATCTTGCGGAAGGTAGGCGAACCTTTGGGAAGTCCATGGCCCCGCATTCTGTGAATGGTACCAATGGCACAACTTTAGCTAGTCGCGGAGAATTTTTAGGCAACCAACCAATGTGCGGCAGTGGTGGACGAAATTGCGGGACGATCTTGCGGAAGGTAGGCGAACCTTTGGGAAGTCCATGGCCCCGCATTCTGTGAATGGTACCAATGGCACAACTTTAGGCTAGTTGCGGAGCATTTTTTGGCAACCAAGCAATGTGCGGCAGTGGTGGACGAAATTGCGGGACGATCTTGCCGAAGGTTGGCGAACCTTTGGGAAGTCCATGGCGCCGCATTCTGTGCATGGCACCAATGGCACAACTCTAGGCTAGTCGTGGAGCATTTTTAGGCTACCAACGAATGTGCAGCAGTGGTGGACAAAATTGCGGGACTATCTTGCAGATGGTTGGCGAACCTTTGGGAAGTCCATGGTGCCGCATTCTGTGCATGGTACCAATGGCACAACTTTAGGCTAGTCGTGGAGCATTTTTCGGCAACCAACCAATGTGTGGCAGTGGTGGAAGAAATTACAGGACGCTCTTTCGGAAGGTTGGCGAACCTTTGGGAAGTCCATGGTGCCGCATTCTGTGCATGGTACCAATGGCACAACTTTTGGCTAGTCGCGGTACATTTTTCGGCAGCCATCCAATGTGCGGCAGTGGTGGATGAAATTGCAGGACGATCTTGCCGAAGGTTGGCGAACCTTTGGAAAGTCCATGGTGCGGCATTCTGTGCATTATGCCAATGGCACAACTTTAGGCTAGTTGCGGAGCATTTTTCGGCAACCAAACAAAATGCGGCAGTGGTGGACGACAATGCGGGACGATCTTGCGGAAGGTTGACGAACCTTTGGGAAGTCCATGGCGCCGCATTTTGTGCACGGTACCAGTGGCACAACATTAGTGAAGTCGCGGAGCATTTTTCGACAACCAAACACTGTACAGCCGTGGTGGACAAAATTGCGGGACGATCTCCCAGAAGGTTGGCGAACCTTTGGAAAGTCCATGGTGCCACATTCTGTGCATGGTACCAATGGCCCAACTTTAGGCAAGTCGCGGAGCATTTTTTGACAACCTAGCACTGTGCGGCAGTCGTGGACGAAATTGCGGGAGGATCTTGCAGAAGGTTGGCAAACCTTTGGGAAGTCCACGGTGCCGNTGGTGGACGAAATTGCGGGACTATCTTGCGGAACGTTGGCGAACCTTTGGAAAATCCATGGTGCCGCATTCTGTGCATGGTGCCAATAGCACAACTTTAGGCAAGTCGCAGAGCATTTTTCGGCAACCAAGCACTGTCCAGCATCGGTGGACAAAATTGCGGGACGATCTCCTGGAAGGTTGGCGAACCTTTGGAAAATCCATGGTGCCGCATTCTGTTCATGGTACCAATGGCTCAACTTTAGGCAAGTCGCGGAGCATTTTTCGGCAACCAAGCTCTGTGCAGCCCTGCTGGACAATATTGCGGGATGATCTCCCGGAAGGTTGGCGAACCATTGGAAAGTCCATGGTGCCGCATTCTGTGCATGGTACCAATGGCCCAACTTTAGGCAAGTCGCGGAGCATTTTTTGGCAACCTAGCACTGTGCGGCAGTGGTGGACGAAATTGCGGGACGATCTTGCGGAAGATTGGCAAACCTTTGGGAGGTCCATGGTGCCGCATTCTGTGCATGCTACCAATGGCAGAACTTTAGGCTAGTCGCGGAGCATTTTTAGGCAACCAACCACTGTGCGGCAGTGGTGGACGAAATTGCGGGACGATCTTGCGGAAGGGTGGCGAACTTTTGGAAGTCCATGGTGCCACATTCTGTGCAGGGTACCAATGGCACAACTTTAGGCTAGTCGCGGAGCATTTTTCGGCAACCAACCAATGTGCGGCAGTGGTGGACGAAATTGCGGGATGATCTTGCGAAAGGTTGGCGAACCTTTGGGAAGTCCGTGGTGCGGCATACTGTGCATTATACCAATGGCACAACTTTAGGCTAGTCGCGGAACATTTTTTGGCAACCAGCCAATGTGCGGCAGTGGTGGACGAAATTGCGGGACGATCTTGCGGAAGGTTGGCGAACCTTTGGGAAGTTCATGGTGCGGCATGCTGTGCATTATACGAATGGCACAACTTTAGGTTTGTAGCGGAGCATTTTTCGGTAACCAACGAATGTGCAGCAGTGGTGGACAAAATTGCAGGACTATCTTGCAGATGGTTGGTGAACCTTTGGGAAGTCCATGGTGCCGCATTCTGTGCATGGTACCAATGGCACAACTTTAGAATAGTCGCGGGGCATTTTTCGGCAACCAACCAATGTGTGGTAGTGGTGGAAGAAATTTCGGGACTATCTTGCGGAAGATTGGCGAACCTTTGGAATGTCCATGGTGCCGCATTCTGTGCATGGTACCAATGGCACAACTTTAGGCACGTCGCGGAGCATTTTTTGGCAACCAAGCACTGTACGGTAGTGGTGGACGAAATTGCGGGACTATCTTACGGAACGAGGCGAACCTTTGGAAAATCCATGGTGCCGCATTCTGTGCATGGTGCCAATAGCACAACTTTAGGCAAGTCGCAGAGTATTTTTCGGCAACCAAGCACTGTGCAGCCTTGGTGGACAAAATTGCGGGACGATCTCCTGGAAGGTTGGCGAACCTTTGGAAAGACCATGGTGCCGCATTCTGTTCATGGTACCAATGGCCCAACTTTAGGCAAGTCGCGGAGCATTTTTCGGCAACCAAGCTCTGCGCAGCCTTGGTGGACAAAATTGCGGGACGATCTCCCGGAAGGTTGGCGAACCATTGCAAAGTCCATGGTGCCGCATTCTGTGCATGGTACGAATGGCCCAACTTTAGGCAAGTCGCAGAGCATTTTTCGGCAACCAAGCACTGTCCAGCATCGGTGGACAAAATTGCGGGACGATCTCCTGGAAGGTTGGCGAACCTTTGAAAAGTCCATGGTGCCGCATTCTGTTCATGGTACCAATGGTAGAACTTTAGGCTAGTCGCGGAGCATTTTTCGGCAACCAAGCACTGTGCAGCAGTGGTGGACGAAATTGCGGGACGATCTTGCGGAAGGTTGGCAAACCAGTGGGAAGTCCATGGTGCCGCATTCTGTGCATGCTACCAATGGCAGAACTTTAGGCTAGTCGCGGAGCATATTTAGGCAACCAACCTATGTGCGGCAGTGGTGGACGAAATTGCGGGACGATCTTGCGGAAGGGTGGCGAACCTTTGGAAAGTCCATGGTGCCGCATTCTGTGCATAGTACCAATGGCACAACTTTCGGCAAGTCGCGGAGTATTTTTCGGCAACCAAGCACTGTACGGCAGTGGTGGACGAAATTGCGGGACGATCTTGTGCATGGTTGGCGAACCTTTGGGAAGTCCATGATGCCGCATTCTGTGCATGGTGCCAATAGCACAACTTTAGGCAAGTCGCGGGGCATTTTTCGGCAACCAAGTACTGTCCAGCATCGGTGGACAAAATTGCGGGACGATCTCCTGGAAGGTTGGCGAACCTTTGGAAAGTCCATGGTGCCGCATTCTGTTCATGGTACCAATGGCCCAACTTTAGGAAAGTCGCGGAGCATTTTTCGGCAACCAAGCTCTGTGCAGCCTTGGTGGACAAAATTGCGGGACGATCTCCCGGAAGGTTGGCGAACCATTGGAAAGTCCATGGTGCCGCATTCTGTGCATGGTACCAATGGCCCAACTTTAGGAAAGTCGCGGAGCATTTTTCAGCAACCTAGCACTGTGCGGCAGTGGTGGACGAAATTGCGGGACGATCTTGCGGAAGTTTGGCAAACCTTTGGGAAGTCCATGGTGCCGCATTCTGTGCATGCTACCAATGGCAGAACTTTAGGTTAGTCGCGGAGCATTTTTCGGCAACCAAGTACTGTGCAGCAGTGGTGGACGAAATTGCGGGACGATCTTGCAGAAGGTTGGCGAACCTGTGGGAAGTCCATGGTGCCGCATTCTGTGCATGCTACCAATGGCAGAACTTTAGGCTAGTCGCGGAGCATTTTTAGGCAACCAACCAATGTGCGGCAGTGGTGGACGAAATTGCGGGACGATCTTGCGGAAGGGTGGCGAACCTTTGGAAAGTCCATGGTGCCGCATTCTGTGCATGCTACCAATGGCACAACTTTCGGCAAGTCGCGGAGTATTTTTTGGCAACCAAGCACTGTACGGCAGTGGTGGACGAAATTGCGGGACGATCTTGTGCATGGTTGGCGAACCTTTGGGAAGTCCATGGTGCCGCATTCTGTGCATGACGCCAACGGCACAACTTTAGTCTAGTCGCGGAGCATTTTTCGGCAACCAAGCACTATGCAGCCGTGGTGGACAAAATTACGGGACGATCTTCCGGAAGGTTGGCGAACCATTGGAAAGTCCATGGTGCCGCATTCTGTGCAAGGTACCAATGGCCCAACTTTAGGCAAGTCGCGGAGCATTTTTCGGCAACTAAGCACTGTGCGGCAGTGGTGGAGGAAATTGCGGGACGATCTTGTGGAACGTTGGCAAACCTTTGGGACGTCCATGGTGCCGCATTCTGTGCATGCTACCACTGGCAGAACTTTAGGATAGTCGCGGAGCATTTTTAGGCAACCAACTAATGTGCGGCAGTGGTGGACGAAATTACGGGACGATCTAGCGGAAGGTTGGCGAACCTTTGGGAAGTCCATGGTGCCGCATTCTGTGCATGGTACCAATGGCACAACTTTAGGCTAGTCGCGGAGCATTTTTCGGCAACCAACCAATGTGCGCCAGTGGTGGACGAAATTGTGGGACGATCTTGCGGAAGGTTGGCGAACCTTTGGGAAGTCCATTGTGCCATATTCTGTGCATGGTACCAATGGCCCAACTTTAGGCAAGTCGCGGAGCAATTTTCGGCAACCACGCACTGTGCAGCCGCGGTGGACGAAATTGCGGGACGATCTCCCGGAAGGTTGGCGAACCATTGGAAAATCCATGGTGCCGCATTCTGTGCATGGTACCAATGGCCCAACTTTATGCAAGTCGCGGAGCATTTTTCGGCAACCAAGCACTGTGCGGCAGTGGTGGAGGAAATTGCGGGACGATCTTGCGGAAGGTTGGCAAACCTTTGGGAAGTCCATGGTGGCGCATTCTGTGCATGCTACCAATGGCAGAACTTTAGGCTAGTCGTGGAGCATTTTTAGGCAACCAACCAACCAACACGTGGTCACCGACACTATGAGCTGGATTTTTTTTAAACTATTCAATACTCACCCACCCAATTCTATAAAAAACACAGGCCCAATGGGCCGTTTACACAGCTGTACAGTAACGTACAACTTGTGTTGTGTGCCATGCCATGACATGCCATGCCATGTAATAAAAAAACGCTAGACTCAACTATTTACACTCATTCAGTTACATAATGCGGATTGATGAGAAATGTATATCTTCAGTGTATTACGAAGAATGTGGGTAATTTTGGATTTAACAATAAATGAGCGAGTAAATGAAGTGCGCACGATGTAGCTTCATATAGCCAAAAGCAGTGGGGAAAAACGAATGGAGGTGATTGAATTGTAGAGTTGTTACTATCGGAAGGGCTTTGCAAATAGCAATGACAATTACTCCTTGGCTTCCAGCTAAGTGGAGAACTGGGATGCGCGGTAGTCTAGGGTCCCTCGGCGTGTTAAAAATGAAGGGGAAAAATTGTTCAGAGATAAAAGTCAGTAATAAAATCCAAACTTTAAAAAGTTGGTAGAAGCATACTCAGAAATAAGATTCAGGACTACCCCATAGAGGTTTCCCCGGGACTTGCTATAAGTCTGTAACAGGGTGTCAGGAAATATAAAATGGAACTGCTTCATGGAGTGTAGACATTCAACATCGTGCAGGATTATACACAAAGTTCTTTTCTTTGGTTCTTGACAAGATTCCAACTTAAAAAGTTCCCCATGAAGCTGATCCTCAGTGAGCAGAATAAACTAAGTCACTAAAATCAAGAAGTTGGAGCAATCATCTGGCATTCATTTTAAACAACAAATATTAACTTGCCGGTCCCTTTTTGGGTTTATAGCTGTAAGGTGCCAGGATAGTAATAGGGCTATCATTTCCACTGCATCAACAAACAAATAAGACTAAAATCAAGAAGTTGAACCCATCATCTGGAGAACAAATATTACTTTGATGTTAAGCTTTAACTGAAACTTTTAAGGTAATGGCAGGATCATTTTAACAAATTTTATGTTCTAAAGCATCCCTGACAGCATTACGCCTATTTGAGGCCTTGCCCAGAAAGTACGGTCTGATGATAGTATTAACTTAGACAACACTTGGCTATATCATGTATTTTCAGAAACATTAAGGCTTAGAACAAGCCATAAGGAAAGTAACTCTAGGAAAATTGAGAAATGTTATAACATTGCACCCGTAGGCTTAAAAAGGGTTTTTTTTTTTTTTTTCCCCAGGGGGCAGGGGTTATGACAATGTAAAAACTCACTGCTGCTCGTAACATTGTATTTCTGCTTTTAGGGACTAAATAGAATCTTGCCAGTTTATCACTAATCTATCTGATTTGGGAACCAGGAAGAATTCATCATTGGTCTTACTCTAACCAACCCCACCACAGCCCCCACACCACCCCACCCCCACCACCCACAAAAAAAAAAAAGGAAAAAAAAAGAAGTGGGTTCTTCTTTCACCCTTTATATTAAAGTGCTCTTTGTAGAATCCATAATTTCAAGACGTTGTGCGACGAAATGTCATTGTGTAGCAAAAGAGATAATTAGTTCTGGTTCGAAAAAGGCCACATATGCTTGAGTTAACAATCTCAAGTCAAATGAAGTAAATGGAGATCAAAAAGCAAATCTACTCAATGGTAAGGCGGTGAACTATATACAGCATGGAACACCTAGCAAGTTAAAATATATGATGAAGATTTCATAATTCAAAATATCTCAGAACCTACTTAACTGAGATAAGAGACAGGCACCTGGAGCTTTGAATAGCCAACTTGTCAGCAGACAGGTTCAATAAAGTGAAAAGCTCCAACCATATCTAAAACTTCTGGAACCAGAGCACCGAGGGATGAAAGCATAACCCAACAAGCATGTGGTATTTTATAGCTGCAAAATGATAAGAGTTCACACTGGTTGTTCACCAGTTTCAACTTTTGGAAAATCAAGAGCCTTGCTCTATTACTAGAGTTAAAACAGACATCCCCAATTTCGCAGAGAGTTGGACTACCGACCAACATAAGCAATAAAGCAAAGCATCCCACAGAAAAATTCTTCCTTTTATACAATTGCAGACTATACAATGACATTGAGTAGCTATATTTTACATCATTGCATTTGGCAATATCATTCCAGTTACAGGAACTCAAAAATCCTAATTTCATTACACAATTCAAAGATCTCTTTTACATTCCCATTCTTTTGGCCATAAAATCAAATACCCAGTGCAACATCAAATTTCTAACTACAGGAGAAGATTAAACCTAAGCAGCCTTAAAATCAGGTAAAAAAATCAACACAACTGATAAAGAAATGTATCATAATTACTTGGAAGTATTTCTCAAAAGCCACAGGATCCTTGCTCAGACCAACAACATCCAAGCCATAATCCCTACGTATTTCTCCAGTAAAATATGAAAGATAATCACACGGAATGGGACCAAGCTAGCGCGGACGCTCTTCTCCATACCACAAGCTGTAAAGGCTGAGAGTTTTCTAAATATGAATACAACTTTTTTTCGGGATAAACATTGAATCATCTTCTTAGTAAGTTGTACAAGCAGGAGTATTCCAGCGAGCAGAATGTTTATCGCAGCTCAAAATATATAATTGGTAAAATACTAATGACTGTTTTATCAAATTTTAGATTTGACGTAAATACAATTAATCAATATCAAGTATTTATGTTGCATGAATCCAAATTTCATTACAAGTAAATGCAGATACAGCAGCTCTAATTCTTGTCAGTTTTAAGCAATGCTCGCATTCCTTTCTAGAACAAAGAAGTAAAAACAAACAATTTTTTTTTGTTCTTTTATTTACCTTTCATCTGGAGCGTTTTGGGCTAAGGCTTTGAACTTGGAAGACTTCTGGAGAGCAGATTTCTTTCTCTCTGACATACTGTTTTGGAGCCACTCTCCTATAGGGCCATTTGCGATGGCTTTCACCGCCATGAATGGCGCCTCCGAGAATACTAACACTCCGGCAAGCTAATGAAAACCAAATTCTTATAAATTCAAGTTTGGAAAGTAGTAAATTTTTGTGTTTCAAGAAGAGAAGAAACCTCTAGCCACGACGCTTTGTAGACTAACAATGAATACTTTTTTTAAGGAGATTGTTGCGGGTTTTAAGGCTAACATATCCCAGAACAAGCCTATTCCAGGCAAGCTTGAAGAAGATATCCAAGAAACCGAAGCCTGTGGCTGAATTAGAGCCATGACAGCCACAACTATTAAGCTCTCGCTGCTGTGTTTTTTTATTTTATTGAGCAACCATGACAGATAAATGGTGGCAAATTTTTAATTGTTATTATCAATGGGATAATAACAAATAGGTCTCTATTTACCTATTTATAACAATTTAGTCCCGAATCCCTATTGTAATGACAATATCATCCTTAATATCACATCAAATTATAATACGTAACCTGATAAAGAAGTGTAATTCAGTTATTTCAGAAGAGGTCAGAGACTTGATTGTTGTAGATAGATAAATTATGTTCTTATTTGTATAATTGAAAACGTAAGGACACAGGTGCTACCACCCTGTTAATCGCATGTAATTGGAAATATAAACGGCGGGCGTTTTAGGCAGAAATAAAAAGCTTGTAAAACGACAGCGTATTTCGTTTTTAAAAAAAAACATCACTTCCCCTTAGGCTGTGTGGGGTGTGGATTGGTGGTGATATGAAGATGGAATCCCTATGTTAGTTTTTCTTTGTTCGTGATTGTGAGTGCGCTATATTTTACTTTTTAGATTTACGTTCAATTTTTATCGATTGTTCTTATTCAACGAATCGTTACTTGTTTGGGGTTTACTTAGGGTTTTGTTTATAGTTCTATTTCGTCTGAATCCTAGACCTTTTGTGTGACTTGTATTGCTTTTTTGATGTGGGGTTATTATTCTATTTCGTCTAAACCCTATTTAACCTGTTATTGTGTTTTGATCTAGGTTCTTATATGCTTTCCTGTTAAATTTGACTGTAATGTCGCATCTCGGTGGTGGTGCAGAGGCGCACGCCCGGTTCAAACAGTACGAGTATAGAGCGAACTCTAGTCTAGTGTTAACAACTGATTCTCGTCCCCGTGACACTCATGAGCCGACCGGTGAGCCAGAGTCTCTCTGGGGTAAGATTGATCCCAGAAGCTTTGGTGACAGGGCTTACAGGGGTAGACCTCCTGAATTGGAGGAGAAATTGAAGAAATCTATGAAGAAGAAAGAGCGGGATCCGGACGTCGATACTGCCTCCGCTCGACAGAGCAAGAGACGCCGCCTCCGTGAAGAGAGCGTACTTACTTCTTCCGAGGAAGGGATTTATCAACCCAAAACTAAGGAAACCAGGGCTGCTTACGAGGCTATGCTCAGTGTCATTCAACAGCAGTTGGGTGGCCAGCCTCTTAATATTGTTAGTGCTGCTGCTGATGAGATTTTGGCTGTTCTTAAGAATGATACTGTTAAAAACCCGGATAAGAAGAAGGATATTGAGAAATTGTTGAACCCTATTCCCAATTATGTGTTTGATTAGCTTGTATCTATTGGGAAGCTTATTACTGATTACCAAGATGGGGGTGATGCTGGGGCTGACGCTGCTAATGGTGGTGAGTCTCTTGATGACGACATGGGTGTAGCTGTTGAGTTTGAAGAGAATGAGGATGAGGATGAAGAGAGTGATTTGGATATGGTGCAGGAGGATGAAGAGGATGATGATGATGTGGCTGAGCCTAACAGTTCTTCAGCTATGCAAATGGGCGGTGGGATTGATGATGATGATTCACGTGATGCCAATGAGGGCATGAGTCTTAATGTTCAGGATATTGATGCTTATTGGCTTCAGAGGAAAATCTCTCAAGCTTTTGACCAGCAGATTGACCCACAGCTGTGCCAAAAACTTGCAGAAGAGGTTCTTAAGATACTTGCTGAGGGGGATGACAGGGAAGTTGAGAATAAGTTGCTCTATCATCTTCAGTTTGATAAGTTCAGCCTTATTAAGTTTTTGTTGCGTAACCGGTTGAAGATTGTGTGGTGTACTCGCTTGGCTAGAGCCCAAGACCAAGAAGAGAGGAAGAAGATTGAGGAGGAAATGGTGGGTTCGGGTCCAGAATTGGCTGCAATATTGGAGCAGTTGCATGCCACGAGGGCAACTGCTAAGGAGAGGCAAAAGAACCTAGAGAAGAGTATTAGAGAAGAGGCTCGGCGACTGAAGGATGAGAGTGCTGCAGATGGTGACAGGGATAGGAGGGGCCTTGTTGACAGAGATGCTGATGGTGGTTGGTTGGGCCAGCGTCAGTTGCTTGATCTGGACAGCCTTGCTTTTGAACAGGGTGGTCTTTTTATGGCAAATAAAAAATGTGATCTTCCCAATGGGTCTTCAAGACTTCCAAGCAAGGGATATGAAGAAATTCATGTGCCAGCTATGAAGCCAAAACCATTGGATCCCAATGAGAAGTTTATAAAGATATCAGAAATGCCAGAATGGGCTCAGCCAGCTTTCAAAGGAATGACACAGTTGAACAGAGTGCAAAGTAGAGTCTACGAGGCTGCCCTCTTTTCAGCAGATAACATTCTGTTGTGTGCTCCCACTAGGGCGGGGAAAACTAATGTTGCCATGCTAACCATACTTCAGCAGTTAGCGTTGAATATGAACCCTGATGGTTCATTCAACCATAGCAATTATAAGATTGTATATGTGGCACCTATGAAAGCCCTTGTTGCTGAAGTTGTAGGTAATTTATCCAACCGTTTGCAGATTTATGATGTTAAGGTTAGGGAGTTGAGTGGAGACCACACACTCACTCGGCAACAAATTGAAGAAACTCAAATAATTGTGACTACTCCAGAGAAGTGGGATATTGTTACTAGAAAATCGGGGGATCGCACCTACACACAGCTTGTGAAACTGCTTATTATTGATGAAATTCATCTGCTACATGATAGTAGAGGACCTGTGCTTGAAAGCATTGTTGCTAGAACCGTTAGGCAGATTGAAACCACTAAAGAACATATTCGGTTGGTTGGATTATCTGCTACCCTTCCAAATTATGAAGATGTGGCATTGTTTTTACGGGTGGACTTGGAAAAAGGGTTGTTCCATTTTGACAATAGTTACAGACCTGTCCCTCTTTCTCAACAATATATTGGGATCCAAGTTAAGAAGCCACTGCAAAGGTTTCAATTAATGAATGATTTGTGTTATGAAAAGGTTATGGCTGTTGCTGGAAAGCATCAAGTTCTTATATTTGTCCACTCGAGGAAGGAGACAGCAAAAACAGCTCGTGCAATACGAGATACTGCACTTGACAATGATACTCTTGGTAGGTTCTTGAAGGAGGACAGTGCAAGTCGTGAAATTCTACAAAGTCACACCGACATGGTCAAGAGCAATGATCTTAAAGATCTTCTGCCTTATGGTTTTGCAGTTCATCATGCTGGGATGACGAGAGGTGACTGTCAACTTGTTGAGGACCTTTTTGGTGATGGACATGTACAGGTGTTGGTTTCCACGGCAACTCTTGCTTGGGGGGTGAACTTGCCTGCTCACACAGTGATCATCAAAGGAACGCAGATTTACAATCCGGAGAAAGGGGCATGGACGGAGCTTAGTCCTCTGGATATCATGCAGATGCTTGGTCGTGCTGGGAGGCCTCAGTTTGATTCATATGGGGAAGGGATTATCATTACTGGTCATTCTGAACTTCGGTACTATCTTTCTTTAATGAACCAGCAGCTCCCAATTGAAAGTCAGTTTGTGTCCAAACTGGCAGATCAGTTGAATGCAGAAATTGTCCTTGGAACTGTACAAAATGCTAAAGAAGCCTGCAACTGGATTGGATACACTTACTTGTACATTCGTATGTTACGAAATTCTGCGCTTTATGGGTTGTCACCCGAGGTTCTCAAAGAAGACATTACATTGGGGGAGAGGAAGGCTGATTTGGTAAGCATCAATCTTGTTGTGTAGCATTCTTTTACACTTATATTTATAATTATATGCATTCATTTGTTATGGTTTATATCTTTTAGTTTGCATGGTCTGTTATCGTGATTGGTTTGATCTCACCTGATGCATGTTATGTTATTCAACTGCTGTTGCTAATTAGTTATTATTTTTTCTTTTTGGGAGTGGGTGGGGGGAGTGGATCGTGATTTACATTTATTTCTTTCTATGATTACATAGAATGTGTTTAGTATTAGGTTTTCATTATGTTGAATGCAAAGTTTCATTAGTCTAGCCAGAGTTTTTGCTGTCAAAACAGATAAATTTGTTGTTGTATTTGTCATTTAAGGCAATATTACACTTCTTTGACCTTTCTTCATGTTTTATAGGCTTTGTTCGCATAAAAGGGTATACAAAGATGTATGCAATTGGTGTCTATGCATGATAGTTTCCAGAACTGGAGTACTTAATTTTTGTATATTTGATATGTTTGCTGAATATTCTATTGTTTTGAGTGTCTGTAGTTTACCAAAGGGGGGCAAAAATAAGATGGATGTTTTTTTGTCTGAAGCCCAAGTTTTATTAATGTGACATCATTCTTGTCCGTCTTTTAGATTCATGGATTGGTTTTGTTTATTTTTCATCTCATTGGGCCTTTTGACCGTGAATTTGTTTAAATTATTATAGTTTACTCTTTACATGTGCCGGAGGTTATGTTTGTGACTGCTATTTGATATTTTTTGCAGATCCACACAGCTGCTACCATCTTGGACAGAAATAATTTGATAAAGTATGATAGAAAAAGTGGATATTTCCAAGTTACAGACTTGGGCCGCATTGCTAGCTATTATTATATAAGTCATGGGACAATATCTACATATAATGAACATTTGAAGCCAACAATGGGTGACATAGAGCTTTGTTGGTTGTTCTCACTCAGTGAAGAATTTAAATATGTGACAGTGAGACAAGATGAGAAGATGGAGCTGGCTAAGCTTTTGGACCGTGTTCCCATTCCTATAAAGGAAAGCCTGGAAGAGCCTAGTGCCAAGATTAATGTTTTGTTGCAGGCATATATCTCCCAGCTGAAGCTTGAAGGGCTCTCATTGACTTCTGACATGGTGTTTATAACACAGGTTAGTTTCTTCTTGTTGACATGTTCTTTCTTTCCTTTCCTTATTGCTATTGATTACATGATTTTTATATGTTTGCTCTTTTTTTTTTTTCTTGATCAGAGTGCGGGACATCTCTTGCGAGCACTTTTTGAGATAGTTTTGAAGAGGGGTTGGGCACAACTAGCTGAGAAGGCACTGAACTTGAGCAAAATGGTTACCAAGAGGATGTGGAGTGTTCAAACACCTCTTCGCCAGTTCAACGGAATCCCAAATGAAATTTTAATGAAGTTGGAGAAGAAAGATTTTGCTTGGGAAAGGTATTATGATCTCTCATCACAGGAGCTTGGGGAGCTCATCCGTTATCCGAAGATGGGCAGAACTCTTCATAAGTTTGTTCACCAGTTCCCAAAACTAATCCTTGCAGCACCTGTCCAACCAATTACTCGCACTGTTCTGAGGGTTGATCTTACAATAACACCAGACTTCCAGTGGGATGACAAGGTCCATGGCTATGTTGAACCATTTTGGGTCATTGTGGAGGATAACGATGGTGAATACATTCTTCATCATGAATATTTTATGCTGAAGAAACAATATATAGACGAGGACCACACTCTGAATTTCACGGTGCCCATCTATGAACCATTGCCGCCACAATATTTCATCCGTGTGGTTTCAGATAAATGGCTTGGGTCACAAACAGTTTTACCTGTCTCATTCAGGCACCTTATTTTGCCAGAAAAATATCCTCCTCCTACAGAGCTCTTGGACTTGCAACCTCTTGCTGTGACAGCATTGCGGAATTCATCATATGAAGCTCTATATCAGGATTTTAAACATTTTAATCCCATCCAGACTCAGGTTTTCACTGTGTTGTATAATACAGATGACAATGTCTTGGTTGCTGCCCCAACAGGGAGTGGAAAGACCATATGTGCAGAGTTTGCTATATTGAGGAATCATCAAAAAGCATCTGAAGGTTTTGCCATGCGTGCTGTGTATATAGCACCCGTTGAAGCTCTTGCCAAGGAACGTTATCGTGACTGGGAGAGAAAGTTTGGCAAGGGTCTTGGAATGCTTGTGGTCGAATTGACAGGTGAAACGGCTATGGATCTGAAACTGCTTGAGAAGGGTCAAATAATAATCAGTACTCCAGAGAAATGGGATGCTTTATCACGCCGCTGGAAGCAGAGGAAATATGTGCAGCAGGTTAGTCTTTTCATAGTTGATGAACTGCACTTGATTGGCGGTCAAGGTGGTCCTGTCTTGGAGGTGATTGTTTCGAGGATGAGATATATTGCCAGTCAGGTTGAGAACAAGATCCGTCTCGTGGCTTTATCAACTTCTCTTGCAAATGCCAAGGATCTGGGGGAATGGATTGGGGCTACCTCTCATGGACTTTTCAATTTCCCCCCTGGTGTCCGGCCTGTGCCTTTGGAAATACACATTCAAGGAGTGGATATAGCCAATTTCGAAGCAAGGATGCAAGCAATGACAAAACCAACATACACTGCAATTGTTCAACATGCCAAGAATGACAAGCCTGCTCTTGTATTTGTTCCATCTAGAAAGTATGTCAGACTCACTGCAGTAGATTTGATGACATATTCAAGTATGGACAGTGATCAGAAATCATCTTTTCTATTGCATTCTGCTGAAGAGCTGGAGACATTTATTGACAAAATTGATGAAGAGATGTTGAGAGCTACTTTACATCATGGGGTGGGCTACTTGCACGAGGGATTAAGCAGTTTGGATCAAGAAGTTGTATCACATCTGTTTGAAGCTGGGTGGATTAAGGTTTGTGTTATGAGTAGTTCGATGTGTTGGGGAGTGCCATTGACGGCACATTTGGTGGTTGTGATGGGCACACAATACTATGATGGGCAGGAAAATGCTCATACGGACTACCCTGTTTCGGATCTGTTACAGAAGATGGGTCATGCCAGTCGACCTCTGCTTGATAACTCTGGAAAATGTGTAATTCTATGCCATGCTCCTCGTAAAGAATACTACAAGAAGTTCTTGTATGAAGCTTTTCCTGTGGAAAGTCATTTGCATCATTTCCTGCATGATAATTTTAATGCAGAAATTGTTGCAGGAGTTATTGAAAACAAGCAAGATGCTGTGGACTATCTTACTTGGACGTTCATGTACAGGAGACTCACTCAAAATCCAAACTATTACAATCTCCAGGGTGTTAGTCACAGGCATCTCTCTGATCACCTCTCGGAGCTTGTTGAGAACACTTTAAGTGAATTGGAAGCAAGCAAGTGTATTATTATAGAGGATGATAATGACCTTTCTCCTTCAAATCATGGCATGATTGCTTCTTATTATTATATCAGTTACACGACTATAGAACGCTTCAGTTCTTCTTTGACTCCTAAGACAAAGATGAAGGGTCTTCTGGAGGTTCTTGCTTCTGCATCAGAGTATGCGCAACTACCCATACGAATGGGGGAGGAAGAGGTGGTATGGAGGTTGATTAATCATCAGAGGTTCCCATTTGAGAATCCAAAATGTACGGATCCCCACGTGAAGGCAAATGCGCTTCTTCAAGCTCATTTTTCTAGGCAGCATGTGGGTAGGAACCTAGCTTTGGACCAGCGGGAGGTGCTCCTTTCCGCTACTAGATTGCTTCAGGCTATGGTGGATGTCATTTCAAGTAATGGTTGGTTGAGTCTTGCACTTTTGGCAATGGAGGTTAGTCAAATGGTGACCCAAGGGATGTGGGAACGTGATTCCATGCTTCTACAGCTCCCCCATTTTACAAAAGAGTTGGCCAAGAGATGCCAAGAGAACCCTGGAAAAAGTATTGAGACGGTCTTTGATTTAGTTGAGATGGAGGATGATGAGCGGCGGGAGCTGTTGCAGATGTCTGATTTGCAGTTACTTAATATTGCAAGGTTCTGCAATCGTTTTCCCAACATTGATATGTCATACGAGGTGCAGGATGGTGAAAATTTAAGGGCTGGTGAAGACATCACATTGCAGGTCACTCTTGAGCGTGATCTAGAAGGAAGAACAGAGGTGGGGGCGGTTGATGACCTCAGGTATCCCAAAGGCAAAGAGGAGGGATGGTGGCTTGTTGTTGGTGACACGAAGACCAATCAGTTGCTTGCCATCAAGAGGGTGTCTCTTCAACGAAAGTCGAGGGTGAAGCTTGATTTTGCAGCGCCTGCTGAAGCTGGGAAGAAAATATATACGCTCTATTTCATGCGCGATTCCTATCTGGGCTGCGACCAGGAGTATAGCTTCACTGTTGATGTGAAAGAAGCGGGGGACCCTGATGAAGACAGCGAAAGAGAGTAATTGAAAACCTGGTCTGTCCATCTCTACTGATTCGGGAGTCTGATATATGTGCCGGAATCTGAGAAGAAGAAACTTCTGCATCATCTGCTGTTGTACTAGTTAAACTCTTTATTGTAATGACTTGCATGCATGCACACAAACATCTGTTAAATACCATGCTAAATTAGCATTGGATAATTAATACCCCACCCTACTTGAACATGCCCTTTTTTAGTTGAGTTTTATGTTTAGTCGTTTTCCTTTGATGCATTGC
>CP135543.1:19105-30553 GCA_032402905.1 Khaya senegalensis
ATAAAAAAGACCTTTAATTATTTAAAAATTCAACAAAAGAGTCCAAAACATGAGTGGCCCATTTCACACACACTATAGTACATTAACATTATTTAATACCTGAATAATTTATGTGTGAGAACATGAGTAAACCATTTCAAGGTTGCATTTGCACCATCCAATATAAAATGAAACATGCAAGAATATATACATACATTATATAGAATAGTAAGCAAAATTATCAAATGTAGGTCCTTTTAAGTTTAGGCCACACATGGTGACACACCTTCATTTGTACATTTATTTATATAAATATAACACAAGGTTCTGACCACACCATGCCATGCTGTGCCTCTTTCATATTCTAATTAAAGACAATATTCTACTTGTTTCCAGCTTCCTTCCTTGTTGAGAAAATTTGACATCAAACCCCCTTTTTACTTTTTGCTATTTGGTTTACATTCATACATCATTGATTCTCTTAACCAAACCCTTTTTTTTTTTTTCTTTTTTTTATACTTTTTGCTATTTGGTTTACTTTCATACTTCATTGATTCTCTTAACCAAAAGTCATCTTATGACAAGTAAGATAAATATATACATAAAAAGAGATAGAATTAACCACGGTTTGATATCATACAAAATTTTATATTAATTTATAATTTTTAAATTAATAATTTATTAAAAATTATAATTAAAATAAATTCATTAAATTCTCATTTTTAATAGATTATTAACTTAAGAGTTAAAAATTAACATAAAAAGTTATGTAATTTTAAACAATTTTTTGTCTTTTTCACATATATATATATAATACTCATCTCATATCAATATAACAAAAAATATTATGATTTTTAAAGCTTATATATTTTATTAACATATTTATTAGCATACATATTAAAGAAGTTATTTTTTCAATTTATATTTATTTATGATGGAGTTTCAACAAGTTCTAGAAGAATTGTTATCCAAAAATTCTACAAAATTTTTTTAGAATTTATTATTTTTAACCTTTTAATTCTTTAAATTTCTATCTTTATTTTTATTCCTAACCTCTCAATTTCAAATAGAATATCCCTTAGTATGTACCTTACTCATAACATAAATTACAATAATACATGAACTCATATTTGTTATTTTGATAAAAATTAGGGACTCGTTTGTTATTTTCCAATAAACAGTTTTATTTTTTTAATAATAATAATAATAAAGTGGACTCAACGTGTGATCCGATGAGGACCGCACGTGTTCGGTCTTATGTCTGAAAGTTGGTCCAGACCTCCACTGGTAGGTGGCCAAGCTGCAGCTGGTGTCGCTATCGCCATTGCTAACCGCAGATTTAAGCTGGTCTCAAGGCTCAACCGTTTTAACCCTTCATCTAATTTTTCATGCTGTATCATTGGAGGAGTAACCTATTGTTAATGTCAGGACTTCCTGAATTCGGACAACTCAGCGGCACGTTTCCCACTTTATTTAACGGGTGTGATGGTCAAATTAATTTCGAAGAATACAAGAGGCTTTGAAAATCGATGACATATGAGAATTGTCTTTACAGCTCTTCTATGCGGTCAATAATACACTGCATCTAGAAAGTGGGGGTAAGTGAGAGAAAGTGGGAGAAAAAAAAATAAGCTAGGCCTGCAACACAAAATAAGCTAAGCCTGGAATTTTTGGCAAAAAGGGAAAGCTTATCTGGGTAATCAAAAACCAGGTCTTCTACAACCAATCCAAGAAATTTGGTGGATAATAACTTGTTTTGCGGCAGCTTATCTGGGTAAAATATATATTTTTCTTTGTTTCAGTTCCTGACTGTATGTGTTTGTGGATGGGTTTTGACTTGTACGTATGAAGCTTTGTTTCTTTGATGATCATCCTGTTGTGTTTTATGATTTGTTAATGCTCTGTAATTTATGCTATCAGTCTTGAAATTATTGCCTATTTTTTTTTTAATTTCTCAATTATTTGGCGTTGTTTTGTTTTCACTAATTTTGGCTTTTTATCGTACATAACCTTAATTCAATATGTAAAGATTCTTGCTCCTCTTTTCCTTTGTTACTTTTCTTTTTCTAAGTTTAGGGGAAGATAATATGATTGGAAGCTGTGAAAAAAGTCAAAGATGCTGAAGAAATTGGACAAAAAATTACAATGGGCTCTTTATCTTTTTGGTTGATAAATATTTTTCTCAATTTTCTACAGTCTGTGTTAATCCTCTTTCGAATTAGCAGCGGTTTGGGTGAACTCCAAAGAAATATGGCTGTTGAGAATGGAAGAGTACACCTGAATTGCGTTAACGCTGCTAATCCCTACCATGAATGTGGTATGGCTTGCTTGGAAAAGATTGCTCAAGGACAGGGACAGGGACAGGGACAGAAAGAGAAGAAGTTGTTAGGTAATTGTGTTACTTTCCTGGCAGCTTCTTTCTTTTTGGCTCATCTTGTTCTAGGAATTGTGCTATGTTTCACATATTAAAGTTGAATGAACATGTAACACCTTTTTCTCTATACCACCTAATTACAGTTGATTAATTATCTTTAAGCTCCTTAGATTTGTTGTGTTTCTACCTCATTTCATGATGAGAAACTTTGATAATACTAGAGGCAGAATGATATTCCCCTCATTTTACAATGTCCATCGTCATACTTGACAGGCTGCAATTTCTATTTTACACATGTTTTTTGGTTCTCTGAACATTAAGAGTGTAACATTCCTGGTTTGTGTTTGTGTTATGTTGACTCCCATACTCTTAGGTATCCATCTATAAGATTCCATAACTCTCAAATTTGGATTTTAGTAATTTTTGGCATTCAGTTGAGCTTGAAAGTGTCAATCTGGAGTATGAATTATTTAGCTGATCAACAATCATCCTGTTCGTGTTTATTGTATTTAAACAACTTGTAGCTGAAGAATTACCTATTATGAGGTCAAATATTGTTTATGTGATACAAATCGCTTCTTAAAGGATGTATAGGTTTCATTTAAGTTTCGGTAATTTTGACATGTTGTTTGTCTCGTGTGTAATTAATCATGTTTATTTTTGAGATCCTGGATGGCTATCAAATGATAATGATCTCAAAAATATGGAGGGCTGTTGAAGTTATTGTATCATCCGAATAGAAAGTGTTTGAATCTTTATAAACTTCTGAAAGTAGAGTATAAACTTCTCCATTTCGTTTAGATTATCACAATGGTGTAAAAGAAGATGTAATTAGCAAAAAGAAGAATGGAGAGAGGAAAGTGCACCCAAATTGCCCTAAAGCGTCTAATCCTTATCATGAATGTGGTGAACATTGCCCCAAAAGAAATGGCGAGGCCAATCCCTGGGGGAATAAGAGAGAATCGGGTTTTCTTTTTTTTATTCCTACGTATTCTGTTTCTCGTTGAATGTCTCAAAGAAGTTTGATCTACCTTAATGTTTTTACTCTTACCATTTTCATTCTTCTTCTTCCTTTTTCTGTCTTGTTCTTCTTTCCCTGTATGAGGAGGTTAGGCTTCAGCAATATGAGCAAAGAAAGTGAAGATAAACACAAGTTGATCTCTATAACAGAGAATAAACGTACAAGAGAAACTAATCAGTACTTGCCAATTTAGGCACGTTGCGGACTTTTTATGTATTTTGGCAAATTTACTGATCGAAGATGACTGTTAGTATTGAATAGAGATTTTGTTATCGGCAATGTTTGATAACAGTAAAAAAACCACCTCAGGAACAATATTACATAATCCTGGATGTGAATCTGATGCATGATTCCCGACATGGTAAATCTTTGCTGCAGGCTCCTGGAGCTTTGGCAGGAAAAAGAAAGACTACGATTCCCAGGCAAGTTCCCCTCGAGCAGTTGACAAGGTATCTGTTGGAGGTCAGCATCCCAATGCTCGAAATGCTCGATCTGAATATCGTACTAAGAAAAAGTCAGAATACGAGAATGGCGAGTCCTTTGCGTCTTCTGAAAATTATTCTAAACAAATTCGTCCTGAAGATCATTCTTTCAACAAGGAGCAAGTTCGATCCACCCGATCAGTGCCTCAATCTGGGAATATAAAGATGGTGCATTTCTCACTCTCTTAGCATATTGCTGTTTATCTATTTTTGGTATTCAAGTTAGTCACTTTTCTTCTCTTTTGGTAACAGACTGATAAGCCCAAAGATCCTCCTAAAGAAAGTGTGACTTCTCCTGTTGATGCACCACAAACCAAGCATGAAAAGGATGACAAACCTCAAGCTTTCGTCGAGATACATCATGATGCTGAGGACGTTAGAGAAGGTGTTCCTAGTCCAGCTGTCGGGTCTAGGAACTTTAGTTTCTCCGGCATAGACCTTGCTCCAAGGGACAGTGACGAGGAAGAGGTGGAATCCGTTATTTCTGATTCCTGTGTTCCCGTAGGAAAATACCATGTGAGAGCAAATGTTTCTTCAATTCTGCAATCAATCCTCAACAAATATGGAGATATAGCAGCAAACTGCAAATTGGAATCAAATTCTATGCGTGCTTACTATTTGGAGTGTCTTTGCTCCGTGGTTCAAGAGTTGCAATCCATTCCATTCATACAGATGACCAAAGCTAAAGTCAGAGAAATGTTGGCTGTCCTTAAAGATGTAGAATCTGCGCAAATTGATGTCAATTGGCTACGCAACATCCTCAAAGAGATCTCAGAAGCCATCGAGTTTAATAATCAGCATCAGACAATCGAAGCAGCAAAAGCCAACTGTGATAACCTCCTGGAATCAACAAGGAAAGAGCTAGAATCCCTGATGAATGAACTTGCCCTCAAGGAAAAGGAGGTTGCCGATCTCAAAGCACGTGTGGACGAAACCGAAGCTCGTTTAAGTGAGCTCGAATTCGAGTCTACTCACTTGGAGCAGACCATTCAGACCACGCAATCCAAGGTCGAGAAATTTAGCCACAAATCACTGGCAGATGAGCTCTTGTAATACAAAATGCAAAGAAAGCATGCAAGGCATTACCGACAGCCAGCACGGCTCAGCTCTGCATTCTTATTCTAGAATTGTTTATGTAATAAGACAAGATGTAATTGATTGGCAGTAGGCTTTGTTATCACCATTAGTGGATAAGAACCCTCCTGTAGCTTCACTTGGTCACAAGGCTGAGAAATGTGCTAAGAATTCTGGGACTGTATTATATATTCATCTTGTATAAACTGGTCATCTGGGTGCTAGTTTTTTTCTATAATTGAATATATGGATCCTTATTCTGAACCCGACTCGACTTCAACATTATTTGAACCCCCGGGAGACAGAATTTAGAAAATAATAAATAAATAAATAAAATCCCCATATCGGCATCTGATTCGCGCTTCAATCTCCAATTTTCCTCTTCGAGAGCATTGCTATCAAAGCAATTTCTTGACAGGCTGGTTTTATTTAGTCTTTAAGTTTTTTAACTGGCTCTTATGTGTTTGGTTGGTTAGAAACTGGGGGAAAGTGAAGAGAAAAAAGGGGAACAACCGGAAAATTGTGTTTTTTGTTTTGATCTTAGCGGAACATAAATAAGGTTGATCAGTTCAATTCCTTGTTACTCGTGTATCGGGCTTAGTATTGGAAATGTTACTGTTCATGAAATCAAATTTTAGGGTTACGAATCGTTTGATTTGGATTTATGATGTCCCGAGTCTTGAAGGGAGAGTTAATTATTGTAGTGTGTTGTTCGGGATATTCAAGTGGTACTGAAGGAATAGGTGAAATTAGTGCAAAAGATGGAGGACGACAGAAAAGTGCACCCTGATTGTAGCAAAGCGTCGAAACCTTACCACGACTGTGTTGAATATTGCTGAAGCAAAGGCTCGAATGAATGAAAAAGAAACAGGTAGTGCTTCTGTCCTTGTTCTGTTTGCATGATCTGAAGCAGCAATGTCTCTTTCCAATTTGAAATTTATGATTTTTTACAATCTCGTGTTCGTTTTCTTGCCTCCTCGGTTTTGATAGCTAGTTGTAGTTTACAAATGGGGTATGGTATTGGGCTGGAACACAAGGCTTTATGTGCTCACCATTGACTCCATTAGATCCTTGCAAATAAGCATCACAACAAGACGCTGTGACCATCGCCTGCAATAGAACTTGTAGTCATCCTGAAAGTATCCTTAAGATGTTAAGTTTCCTCTTCTAAAGCTCTATGTTTATACCTAAACCATAAGTGTATAACTAAGTGTTATATTGATATCTTGATAGTTAAAGGCGCTACAGATCTCAATAAGTATGAAGGTAACTGATTGTTTTTACAGTTTTCAACCAGAAGACATTGTACAATGCATACAAAAAGCAGACGAAGAATGTTGAGGTTGACCTAGAGGAAAATAACAAAATGAATGAAGCTGATCCAGAGCTCTACTGTGATGCTTCAAGCCTGCAGCATGGGAAGGTATGCTTTCGTTGGCAAATTCAGTTGCTTCTTGGTAGATTTGGCTAAATGTTAGGTAGCTTAATCCATGAGCTTTTTCATTCTTTTGTTTGTATAGGCACCAAAGGTCTCCAAGGATAAAATAGAGAGGATAAACTCAAAGATCGGGATGAGAAATGCAAGTCCTTTAGTAGGAGGAGGATTCCACTAAGAGAAAGACGTTGACTCAATCAATGACTGTAATGAGCGTTTCAACAAGAAGATTGAGTGACGGTTTGGTAGATACACACTTGAGATCAAAAACAATCTTGAACAGGGAACTGCTCTGCCCGACTAAGGTATTCAGCAAAGCTGTAATGCATTGTATTACAAACTTGAAAACAAAAATTTTGTTTGTTTGAAAAGGCATTTGAGGTGTGGGGGCTTTATATTTCCATAGCATCTCCTGCTTGTCATTGTAGATTACCAAGTGTGTGTGAGTTATTAATTATCGTAGACTTACTTTTCCAATTTTTCTCTTAACCAAGTTAAGGCTGAGCGTGATGCGAAATATTTTTCATTGGTCTATCTTCTGCTTCTCTCTAGCTAACGAGTTTGAATTACTGTGTTTCATGAATTGGCACCACTTGCCAGGGAAACCAAGTGCCAAATGTAAACTTTGTGGAAGATTAAATCATGAAAAGAAATTGTGTTGCAGAGGCAAAGCAAGAGAAAGGAATCAGCGTGCCCGTTGGAACAGAGTTTTTCTCAAAGCGATCAACCAATATCTGCTTAGTTCAGGGGTTTATAAATTGTCACAAGGAGTTTCATGGTTATTAACAATGAGCATATACCACGAAGGCCCAAGTTCTTCAACGCAATTGATCCTTAAAGGATGCCAAATTCCAGGTGTATTTCTGAAGCTTGATTTGAATTGTAGTCTTAAATTTTGTCATACCTAATAGATGTTAGAAGATAATTTTCATGATGGCTCTTAACAAGTTTCTGGATACAGACAAAGCTAGCTAAGTTGAAGGGTAACATTCAGTGCTGGGTACCACCAACCAAACATTCATACCACATTCGGTGAGGGCATCATTAATTAGGGTGCAATAAACAGAGATGATGTTGCCAAGTGAAGAAAGGTGACAGAGAAAGAAGCACCAAGCACATGGTTGAGGTTTAGCCATTTAAGGCTTGGCTTGGCTTTGCTTACCCCCTTCCTCGTGAAAGATAAGCTATGGTGGACCACTGTCACCCCCTGAATCTCTGTTTTTGACCCTTACCAGGGCAGGACCACTCCCTCCTTCCTCTTTCTGATAAACCCAATTGGCAAGAAACTTACTTTCGTTAAAAGAAGAGAACATATCATGATTTCCCCCCTTTCTTTAATTAAATAATCCCATAAATTTATTTAAAATAATTATAAAAAATTGTCAAAAAAGAAGCAAAAATAGCCTCTCTTTTTATCTGGGGTTTTTCTGTAGGGTAGGTTAGGTAACCGTTGTTGGAAAGCAGGTAAGACCCAAGACCCTTTACCCACCCATGTGACTGCCATAACATGCGACACCATTGTATTCCGACATGTGGCAGAATCAGAGCTGGCAGTCTACGAGTGATTGGAGGTCCAAAAAGTTTTCCCATTTGCCAATGCCAGTAGAAATAACTTTCCAGCTGAGAGTGAAGAAAAGTTTTCAAAGGAATACACAAAACTACTGAAAGCATCTTTGCAGCTTTCCAAGTTCCCATCCAAAAGACTCTTGGCATGCATTAATTTGCATGTTTAGATTGATTCATTTCATTGATTGCTGCAACTTTCCATGGTTGGTAGTTGTTTTGTCTTTTATTAGCAGAAGGGTTAAACAAGTTTTGAGAACAGAGAGAGAAGGAAATTAAAAGCAGACACCACCACTACTCATTGACAATGATTCACAAAGACAAACTACAATGGAAAGAGTTAAAAAAAATAGAATTATAAATAAAGGAAAAATAAGAAGAAGAAATCAACATCCTTTCATACACACAAACCAACGAATAAACAGAGAGAGAGAAAAAGACAAAGCTATTTTCCGTTGGTGGGTTTCTGCTTTTTCTTAGTTGGTGGGGTTGCTGCGGAATGATCCCAAAGCTTTGATGGCAGCTGCTCTCAGAATGTACTGGTGGTATGCGGCTGCAGCCAGTGCTCCAATGAAAGGACCAACCCAGAAAATCCACTGCCCATTAATTGAAAAGAGAAAAACATGTCAACGTCTCATAAAATTCCAAGAAGGGTAGATCCCATCCAACAAACAACAAAAGCAGATTTCTTTTACATACATGGTCATCCCAGGCTTTGTCATTGTTGTAGATAACAGCAGCACCAAAACTCCTAGCAGGGTTGATACCAGTTCCAGTGATGGGAATTGTGGCCAAGTGAACCATGAACACAGCAAACCCAATTGGGAGTGGAGCCAAAACCTGCATCAAAACAAGACAAAGAAGTTAAGCATGGACAAAAATAGGAAGAAATTTTTAAAATGCAAGAATATTAGGACTACATACAGGGACATGAGAGTCACGAGCGCTTCTTTTGGGGTCAGTGGCAGAGAAAACTGTGTAGACAAGCACAAAGGTACCAATGATTTCAGCACCCAAAGCTGTGCCGGTGCTGTAGCCGGAGGCAACGGTGTTAGCACCGCCACCGAGAGAGTTGTACTCGTGTTTCATGAAAGCTTTGACCAACCCAACACCGCAAATGGCACCCAAACACTGAGCCACCATGTAAGCTACAGCTCTGATTAGTGAAACCTTCCTGGCCAAAAACAGACCGAATGTCACGGCAGGGTTAATGTGACCACCTACAACAGAAACAAGTAAACCCCATTAGCAAAACACTAAAAAATGGCAACTTTCGTTATAAAGTTTACATTTTTTTACTAATATCTGAAGAAAAACACAGGAAAAGTACCAGAAATGCCAGCAGTGCAGTAAACAAGCACGAAAATCATCCCACCAAAAGCCCATGCAATACCCAAAAGACCAACTCCGTCACATGCATCTCTTTGTTTCTTGTGGCCAATAACAGTAGCTACAGTGACGTAGAGGAAGAGGAGAGTGGCGATAAACTCAGCTATGAGAGCTCTGTAAAAAGACCAGAGCTTGAGCTCACCCATGTCGAGCAGCGGTGCCGGCGGTGGGTCTACATAGTCCTTGCCATGATGAGTTTGTCCTTCTTCACTAACTTCCTTCGACATCTTTCTTCTTCTCCTCCTTCACAAAAGACACTGGATTTACTCTGTCTGAAACAAGAATTCAGCGTCGTGAAGTGTGCTTCTGGTTTGTGTCTGCCTCTCTTTGCTTGTTGGCTCACTCTTTTAAATAGAAAAAAGGTGGTGTATTTTTGGATAAGCTAAGGGCATTTTGGGTATAAAATATTTGTTCATTTCTTAGAATAAAATATTACTTATGCGGTTGGAATAATGTATTATTAATCAAATAGATCCCTAATTGCAGTGGCAAAATTGGACCATATCTTCTCACTGTCTTTTTTTTTAATATACTTTCAACAAGATGCCAACACGTATTATAATTAATAATAAATAATTAAAATTATATATTAATAAAATTTATAAATTAATTTTATATTTTTTAATTTAAATTAAAAATTTTTAAATAAAATTTAAATTATTTATTATTATCTGTATAAAATATTAATATTTATTTAAATTAAGAAGAAAAAATATTAAAAAATAATTCTAATTTGACAAAATTACACTTGCCAACTAAACACCCATAGGGTAACAAATGAGCTTTTGTGTTACAGGTCGTCAAAATGAATCTTCATGTATAAAACTATGGAATCTTAAGGACCCGAATGTTATTTTCCTACAGAAAGAAAGTGGACCGAGGGACCCAAGAGGAGGGTAACCGGGCCCACCGGCAGCACCATGTGAGGGAGGGCTAATAATCATGCTGATGTGGCATGACTTCTTCCTTAATATAATGTATTTTATGGACATTTTCTTTGCTTTTTCTTTATTCTTTTTCTTTTGCCGGAAAATTTTTCTCTTTTCCTTTTCTTTTTCAATTGACTATTCCTCTTGGCAAGACCTCTTTTTCAACTTTGGATTAGGGTTTAAGATTACACAATTATTTCTTAAAAATAATTATTAGTAATTGAGAGTTAAATTACTAATTAATTATGAGTAAATCAAAGTGAAGTGAATGACATTGATTATGATAGTAATGAGTGAATGCTTGTGTTCATATATTCATTTTTGAATATAATTAAACAATTCATATAACACATAATAATTATTTATTTTATATAAAATATTAATTTTATATCCCAAATTTAAGGTGCATTCCATTATTTTATAAATTTATTTTTAAATAAATAATAATTAAATTAATTCATTGACTCTATTTATTATTTATTTTAATAACATATGTTGCTCTCTCTAAATTTAGTTTAAAATTATAATTTTTAAATTTAATATAAATTATTTTAATCTAATATTAATTTCAATAAGAATTCTATTTTAAGAATTCGCCTATAATTTTTCAAAATTTAAAATAACTGAATTCTAGTTTATATGTCACCTAGAACAATTATATAAAGTATGCATTAGTTCTCTTAATCATTACAAACAAATCTAATTCTTAATTGCCATGATTATGCACAAAAATTAAACCCTAACCTTTTAATTACTTTTTTAAAATGAAATGCATTCCTTTATTAGTTGTCTTGGGAAAGTTTCATTAGGTGTGAAGAATTAATCATCATCAAAGTTTCTTTTAGCCTGTCTTCTATTGGTTGCATTGGCCTTATCTATAGTGGGCTCCACAGCACAAAACAAAACTTGTCCCCCCTTTTGCCCAAAATGACCTTCATTTTCCAAACTTTATTAGGGGTGAAATAGTCATTTCATCTATAATAAATTATGGTTTCCCAAATCTTTTGTGGCTCGATAAATTAAGATTCGCAAGATGCCTTAAAAAATAAGATATGATAAAGTAAATAAATATATTTTAATTTTATTTTTGTAAAATTTAAAATAAAAAATATAAAAATACGTAAAATAAATAATAAATAATATTTGCGAAACATAATAAATAGAGCCACACAAGAATTAGGAAACCATAATTTATTATAGAT